>CAUYRH010151138.1:0-10351 GCA_963574655.1 Perodicticus potto
TTTTTTTTGAGACAGAGCCTCAAGCTGTCACCCTGGATAGAGTGCTATAGCATCACAGCTCACAGCAACCTCCAATTCCTGGGCTCAAGCGAGTCTCCTGCCTCTGCCTCCCAAGTAGCTGGGACCACAGGCACCCACCACAATGCCCGGCCATTTTTTGGCTGCAGCCGTCATTGTTTTTTGGCGGGCCCGGGCTGGATTTGAACCCGCCAGCTCAGGTACACGTGGCCGGCGCCCTAGCCCGTTGAGCCACAGGCGCCGAGCCCCATACTTTGCTCTTATAGGTCATCCTTTCATTTAAAGACTGTTTCATTTAAGATGCGGAATCTGGAAATGAGTGTAGGCCATCAGACGTTCTTCTTATCTCCTTTTTTAAAAGTACAATTGAAAAAGAAATGTAATAGTAATAATACTTGCTAGAACAACCCAAAAAACAAAACAATTTTTCATTATATATGGAATTGGAACACAAGGAATTTAAGTGTCAGCTTTATAACGTGTGATTTGTCTTTCCTTATTGATTTTAGGTGGAACTTCTTTTCTCTCCAGCAAACACATCACTCTGTAAGGTGGAACCTTTTGAGCTACATTATTATTATTTTTTATTTTTTTTAGAGACAGAGTTTCACTTTGTTGCCCTCGGTAGAGCGCTGTGGTGTCACAGCTCACAGCAAACTCCAGCTCTTGGGCTTAGGCGATTCTCTTGCCTCAGCCTCCCGAGTAGCTGGGTCTACAGGCACCCACCACAATACCTAGCTATTTTTTGTTGCAGTTTGGCCAGGGCCGGGATTGAACCCACCAGCCTCGGTGTATATGGTTGGCACCCTACCCGCTGAGCTACGGGCGCTGCCAATTTTTTTTCCTTTTAAGGCAGAGTCTCACTCTGTCGTTTTGGGTAGAGTGCCAGGGCATTATAGCTCATAGCTACTTCATACTGTTGGGCTGAAGAGATCCTCTTGCTTCAGCCTCCCGAGTAGCTGAGATTATATTTTCTGTTTAGTAGAGACAGGATCTCGCTCTTACTCAAGCTGGGTTTGAACTGCGAGCTACCCACCTTGCCTAGGATTACAGGCTTGAGCCACTGCACCTAGCCTGAAGGATAATTTTTAATGTTAGTGTTGAATTTATTTTAGATTATAAGATGCTACTTGTTTTTGTATTTATGAAAATTATTTACATGTTTGCTAGATCGAACTGATTTTAGTGCTTTAGGTAATTTTTGACAAGATATATATGTGTCCTTATGTAGCTGAAAATACATTGTTTTTACACATAATGAACAATTTGTCTCAGTGTAAAATTCTTGACTTTTTTTTTGTTTTTTTTGAGACAGAGTCTCACTCTGTCACCCAGTCTAGATAGAGTACCATGGCTTCAGTCTAGCTTACAACAACCTCGAACTCATGGCCTCAAGTGATCCTCCTGCCTCAGCCTCCTGAGTAGCTCAGCCTACAGGCATCTGCTATAGCACCTGCTAATTTTTCTATTTTCAGTAGAGACAGTATCTCACTCCTGCTCACGCTGGTCTCAAACTCCTAAAATCCTCATGGGATCCTCATTCTCCCAGAGTGCTAGGATTACAGGCCTGAGATACCATGCTTAGCCTTGAGTAACCCTTCCTCTTCAAAATTCTGTAGATTGCCATTCTCTTTTAACATTTAATATTACAGAGCAGTCTGAAGTCAGTCCAATTTTTGTCCTTTGTAATTTGAAAATATTTCTAAAATGTATGCAAGTTGGACTTACCAAATTGATTTTACTGAAAATGTAATAAATCTTTTCAATCTATGTTAATGATCTTTGTTCAGTTCAAGGTGTTATTCATTCATTTTGTCTTTGATAGGTTGCTTTAATTCAATTTGTTCTAGTATCTTCTAAAGTTTTCTTGAAGTGTCATTAAATGCTTTATCTCTCTCAATTTCTGTTATTATTTTCTTACCACTGTTTTCCTTTGCATATTATTTTCTTACCACTGTTTTCCTTTTCAATCTGGAAAACTATCTTAAGTTCTCTTATAATTCACTGATTTATTTTAGCTCTGTGCTTTTCTGATTTTTGTATGAATTTTAATTAATACAACATTTCCTTTCTTCTTTTTTTTTTGTTTGTTTGTAGAAACAGTGTCTTACTTTATCGCCCTCGGTAGAGTGCCCTGCCATCACACAGCTCACAGCAACCTCCAACTCCTGGGCTTAGGCGATTCTCTTGCCTCAAGCCTCAAGCCTCCCGAGTAGCTGGGACTACAGGCGTCCGCCACAACGCCTGGCTAGTTTTCTGTTTTTGTAGTTTGGCCAAGACTGAGTTTGAACCCACCACCTTCGGTATATGGGGCTGGCGCCCTACTCAATGAGCCACAGGTGCCGTTCACTTTTTTTTTTTTTTTTTTTTTAAATGTTGTTCAAGTAAGATGTATCTTTCCATTTTAACTTGTTACCTTTTTAACGTCTCTCTTCCTTACTGGTGTACTTTGTTTGTCCTGCTTTATACAGCTGGTCAGCCAGCACAGTAGAGTAAGGACTGTTTGAAGCTCTCAGCACTAACGTTTCTTATGTGTTACATACTTATACAGCGGGTCAGCCAGCACAGTAGAGTAAGGACTGTTTGAAGCTTTTAGCACTAACGTTTTTTATGTGACATACTTTCCTTACTTCTCCAGTGTCTCTCTTCCATTGCTACCTTGTTTTCTAAAGAAAGCCTTTTGGGATCCAAGGAAAGTTTCATTGTTTTTTTTTTTTCCTTGAGACAAGAGTTCTACCATATGCCCTGAGCAGAGCTCAATGGTGTCACAGCTCACTGCAACCTCAAACTTGGTCTCTGGGCATCCTGCTGCCTCAGCCTCTGAAGCCGCTGGGATTACTGGCACTCACTGCAGCACCCAGCTGGATTTTTCAGTTTTTTTCATGAGTCGGGATCTCACTCTCATCAGACAAGCCTCGAACTCCTAAGCTCAAGCAATCCTCCTGCCTCAGTCTCCCACAGTGCTGGGATTACTGGCATGAACCACTGTGCCCAGCGGTTTCATTGTTTTTCTAAGAATAAAGTGATACGGGGTTGTTTCAATGGTTAAATTACATACTGAGAATAGTGGGCAAGCCTTAGATTAATGTGGGTTACACTCTAGGTCTAGCCATGATTGCAAAGATTGCAGAGGCAGTACATTAAGATTTGGAAAAGAACTGTGCTCTAATAATTCTCTGTCATGGAGATTCAGTTGGCATTTCCTTTCCTAGAAATGCCCTCTGCCTCTCACAATAGAAATAATATTTTCAGTACCATGTTCCATTGTCTTATTTGCTGTTTTACTTGCTACTGTATTCCCAGCACCTAATTTAGTACCTGGCACATAGTAAGTAGGCAATAAATAAAAATGTTTCTACTTCACTACTATTTCATGGAGGGTAAGTTTTCTTTTTTATAATTTTGAGACACAGAATCTTGTTTTGTTGCCCTCGGAAGAGTGCTGTGGCGTCACAGCTCACAGCAACTTCAAACTCTTGGGTTCAAGCAATTATCTTGCCTCAGTAACCCAAGTATCTGGGACTACAGGTGCCTGCCACAACATCCGGCTATTTTTGTTGTTGTTGTAGTTGTTTAGCAGGCCCAGGCTGGGTTTGAACCCGCCAGCCCTGGTTTGTGTAGCCAACACCCTAACCACTGAGCTATGGATGCCAAGCCAAGGGCTAAGTTTTCTTGTGTAGTGTTGAGAATTCCTAAGACTTCACTAAAATTTCTTTACAATTCTAGACCATTTTCAGAGGTTATCATGTCTCTAATTCGGGGATTATGTTTTCTTTGCCTTATGGGCGACATGTTTTTCATAGTTCCTGTTCTTCACCCCATCCCTTTTTGTTCATTCCTTAAAAGGTAAAATCTATATAGAATTGATGTTTGCTAACAAACAGTGGTTGGTAGCTGTTAACACTAATCTCTTTAGTTGGGTAAGGGATGCATTTCCTTCTTAGATCTACAACAAATGTCAGATTAATGTGCATGCCTCTTAAATCCCAGTTGCTAGCTGGTATTCACCTGGTACAGCTTCGTTCTCCTAGTACATCTTTTCTTCTTTCTGTACTCCGGTTCCTTGACAATGTTCTGAGGGAATAGGTTTGAAATAGTACCATTTATCTTATCTCTGTCCTATCTGTATCACTTAACCTGTTAGAGATCTACTTTGTAGAACACATTGTAACACCACTGGCTTGCCCTTTCTCCTCAGTTATTTCATGAAAAACATTATTATTACTTTTTTTTTTTTTTTAAGAGACAGTCTCATTTTGTCGCCCTTGGTAGAGTGCCATGGCATCACAGCTCACAGCAACCTCCAGCTCTTGGGCTTAGGTGATTCTCTTGCCTTAGCCTCCTGAGGAGCTAGGATTACAGGCACCCACCACGATGCCTGGCTATTTTCTTTGTTGCAGTTTGGCTGGGGCTGGGTTTGAACCTGCCACCTCGGTATATGCGGCTGGCGCCCTACTCATTGAGCCACAGGTGCTGCCCAAAAAACTTATTTTTTTAATAGATATAGAAAGATGGTAGACAAAGAAGTAAGCAAGAACAGAATTCTTTGGATTTATCATAAAATAAAACCTAGATGGTGTATATTGGCTGCCAGGTTTTCTAGATGGTTTTCTTCCCAGTTCTCATGAGTCAGGAGACAGTGGAGAAATGTAAATTGTCCTTTTAATAACACCCTCCCATCCCCTGGACCCCCAGCCAATCTCTGACTCATGAAGTGTAAGGCTTTAGTATTTGTTAATAGAGTGCCATCAATCTTATATGAGAAAGTGAAGAGTTATCCAACATCGTGGTGTTAGATTTTTTTAGCAGTACCTAATTTTTGGTAGGATAAACATTTTCCTCTTTTTCTATGTTTTCATAAGTATTTTAGTGGGAAGCCAGAAAGGCTATATTGAAGCCTACTACCCAGACATAATTTGAAACCTGGAATTTGATAAGGCTGATTTAACTTCTCTGAACATAAGCTGATTGGTTGAGTCCTCTCTGAGAATTGTCTCCTCCAGTTGCAGTCTTTGCCTCTGTCCTGAAGTTACATTTTTCCCAGTTCTGCTTGCTCTTCTCTTTAGCCATTCGACATCCCCCCCAAATAGTAGAATGACAAGGAATCTATACTATTTTTAGTAGGAGCTTGCCCTGTTAGTAGTGGGCATTTGAAACTTTGGCCTAAATGATGTTCTGAGTCTCTAATAATTTAAAAGAAATAGCAAGAAGAAAGGGGATTTGAACAAAGTTGTGCAAGAGTTGAAATCTGTGATATGCCAGGATATACAGTTGTGCTGTACTAACTGAGGGAAGATTACCAACTGGTAGTTTAATAGAAATAAGGTTTTCAAGAATGGGAAACTAATTCTAGAGGACTCTTAGTTAAAACTTAACCACAAAATCTCTAGGCATTTGGAAATATTGTACTCTTCCCTGGGGAGATGAAGTGGGAATGAACTTTTCCCATGGTCCAATGTGACTTGGTTAGCAATACAGTTGTACCTGTTTGACTTGTCCATTGTGATGTGATAGCCCCATAGGAAGGGTCTGCTTTGTGTGGGAGTTTATTTCAGGCTGTCTCCTTGCCTGTACTGTTTCTTTTAACAGTTTTTTAAATTTTCTTTTTCCAGCAATAATGATGTCCACTGGGCATATACTGACCAATGTGGCAGGTCTGAGAACATAGCTGAAGCTGAAAATAGGAAAACTGGGGGCAAGGAAGAGCCTTGAATCTTGAGGTGGGACGTTGACTCTAAGATGTCCTTGAGCAGTGGAGCCTCCGGAGGGAAAGGAGTGGATGCAAACCCGGTTGAGACATACGACAGTGGGGATGAATGGGACATTGGAGTAGGGAATCTCATCATTGACCTGGACGCCGATCTGGAAAAGGACCAACAGAAACTGGAAATGTCAGGCTCAAAGGAAGTGGGGATACCGGCTCCCAATGCTGTGGCCACACTACCAGACAACATCAAGTTTGTGACCCCAGTGCCAGGTCCTCAAGGGAAGGAAGGCAAATCAAAATCCAAAAGGAATAAGAGTGGCAAAGACACTAGCAAACCCACTCCAGGGACTTCCCTGTTTACTCCAAGTGAGGGGGCAGCTAGCAAGAAAGAGTTGCAGGGGCGTGCAGGAGATGGTGCCAGTGCAGGAGGCCTGGTTGCTGCTATTGCTCCCAAGGGCTCAGAGAAGGCGGCTAAGGCATCGCGCAGTGTAGCCGGCTCAAAAAAGGAGAAGGAGAATAGCTCATCAAAGAGCAAGAAGGAGAGAAGCGAAGGAGTGGGGACTTGTTCAGAAAAGGATCCTGGGGTCCTCCAGCCAGTTCCCTTAGGAGGACGTGGTGGTCAGTATGATGGAAGTACAGGGGTGGATACAGGAGCTGTGGAGCCACTTGGGAGTATAGCTATTGAGCCAGGGGCAGCGCTCAATCCTTTGGGAGCTAAATCGGAGCCAGAGGAAGGGGAGAATGAGTGTCGCCCACTAAAGAAAGTCAAGTCTGAAAAGGTAAGAGGTGGCCAGATCTGGCTGCCCACCACTAGTCAGCACTGCCCTGGACTAACTGCCAAATGCTATGTGTACTCTGTGGGAAGCTCATTAGTTTGTGGTTAATGACCAATTACAAGGTCAGAGCAGCTGGTAATGATAATGTGGTTTTGTTCCAAATTAAAAGATTCCCTACAGAATAATTTCCAACAGGCATGGACATTTTGGAGCAGGATATCTGTTGTTGAGGGCAGCTACCTGGTAGAATGAATTTTCTGTAGTCTGAGTTGAGGCCTTCTCCTCTTTTCCTTGTCCCAGCACAGACACATGTTGCTAGAAGCTGTTATCAAACTTATCAAACCTGTATTTGGTTCTCAGCTTGGTCATTTCATCATCAGAGTTGTAATAGATGATAAACTTAATAAGCTTACCACAAAGCTTATGGTTATATTTATAGGTTGAATAGTGTTCTTGATGAGATAAATGGTACTGTTGGGTCTCTAAAAAGACCAAAGGGGCTCGGTGCCTGTGGCTCAAGAGGCTAAGGCGCCAGCTACATACACCTGAGCTGGCGGGTTCGAATCCAGCCCAGGCCCACCAAACAGCAATGACGGCTACAACCAAAAAAATAGCTGGGTGTTGTGGCAGACGCCTGTAGTCCCAGCTACTTGGGAGGTGGAGGCAGGAGAATCGCTTGAGTCCAGGAGTTGGAGGTTGCTGTGAGCTGTGATGCTACAGCACTCTACCGAGGGCGACAGCTTGAGACTCTGTCTCAAAAAACAAACAAACAAAGACCAAAGGGTTAATTATGTGTCATGGCTTATCTACCAAGTGTTCTGTTGATAGCTACCAAAGAGCAAAGGAGCACAGTTTGAGTGCAGAAGGTACTGACTGTACCATGAAGTACTTAATCAGACCTTATGAGTTAGTGTTGTAGCTATGAAAGTTTGACTTAGAGTGAAATTCTTTGGCCACTAAAGATGTAACTCTTTGCCAGTGTCTTCCACAGCTTTTAGGACTTAAGTCTCTGGGGGGTTTAATAGCTGCCAAACCATGTTATGATACCTTGCCTTCTGCTTAACTTGGAAGGACAGGTGCCTGCAGCCCCAGGAGGAATTAAAACTGAGTCCTTTCTTCAGGAAGATGATTTTAGTTTATGTCTCAGGAAATGGAGCTTGCATTGCTAGAGCAGAGTAGATGTGAGCCCGGAGTCAGCTCAGGCTGCTTTGAAATTCAGTAGCTTATAATTTCTTACAAAGTGACTTGCCTAGTGATGAGCTGTTCATTGGCTCTTGATTTTCTGCTTTGTGCTTTGCTCACCCTATGCTTTCAGCTGATCCCAGCAGATGCAATATAAATTGATTTCTCTGTAATTACATTAGCTACAGCAGGGAATACTTATTTCCATATGTAAATGTTAATAAATAAAGGCTGGATGTGTATGTTTGGGTGGTGGTACCCTCTTAATTCCTGGATTGGCACAGGTGGTAGCTTGTGCTTCCTTTACTGTAGAATTTGGTCTTTGTCTTTGACATGTCTATAGCTCTTAGCAACATCTGGGCATCTCTGGTAATAGGGTTGTGAGTTTCTTCTAGTAATAACACAATGGTTGATTCCCTTTTACCAGTGGCAGCTGCCAGAGAGGCTGCCTGTGTTTAGGTGGCAGATGCTATAGTCCACTTTAGCAGAGTCAAGTTCTAGCTGGTTACTGGCATAGCTCATCCTGTACTGCCTGTCATTTACCATTTTCTCTGAGGTACAGATGGATAATAACTGTTTTAAAGAGGCCTAGGAATACCAGGGGTTTTACTGTGCCCTACATCTGGTTTCAGGAATCTCTTGCCATAGTTCCATGTTCATAATAACCATTGTTCTTTCTGTGCTGAAAAGTACTTCCAAGGGTGGCCTGTTCCTGGGTTTTCTATTTTCCTGGGGTTTTTTGTTGCTTTTTTTTGAGACAGAGTTTTACTTTCTCTCCCTTGGTTGGGTGCCATGGCATCATAGCTCACAGCAACCTCAAACTCTTGGGCTTAAGTGATTCTCTTGCCTCAGCCTCCCTAGTAGCTGGGACTACAGGCCCCCACCACAGCACCCAGCTATTTTTAGAGACGAGGCCTTGCTTTGGCTTAGCTGGTCTCGAACCTGTGAGCCCCGGCATTCCACCTGCCTCAGCCTCCCAGAGTGCTAGGATTACAGGCATGAGCTACCATGCTAGGCCCTGTTTTTGTTGTTATTGTTGTTGTTGTTGTTGTTTTGTCTTGTTTTGTTTTTTAAGAGAATTTGGCTCATGTAGCAGTCTTCTAAGCTTAGTAGTAGTCTGTGGGTGAAAGGATTAATATTGCTTAGCTTCATATTGAATTTAAGGTTAAATGTCCTTGATTGTCTTCAGTGAAATAGCAAATGGAACCCATTTTCTCTTATGGATTCAGGGACTGGTTGGGTGACTACCTTTCAGATTATAATTGGGCTAAAAGATGCAATATATTTGGCTAAGAGTAATCCTTAGGACTAAGCATGGTGGCTCATCCCTGTAATCCCAAAATTTTGGAAGGACGAATTAGGAGTTTGTGAGCAGCCGGGAGTTTGTGATGAGCCTAGGCAATATAACAAGACCTTGTCCCTATAAAAAATTAAAAAATGACCTAGGCATGAGTGGTACATGCCTGTAGACCCAGGGAGGCTAAGGCAGGACGATTGCTTGAGCCTAGGAGTTTGAGGTTAAAACTGGGCTATAATGATCCCACTGCACTATAGTCTAGGCAACAAAACAAGACCCCATCTCAAAAAAAAAAAAAAGATATATATATATATATATATATATATATATATATATAAAAATACACGTTGGTGCCAGGGAGTCGGGGAGTTTTGCCCTTAATAATGTTGCTTTGAGTTGGGCGTGGTGGCTCTTGCCTGTAATCCTACCACCTTGGGAGTCTGAGGCAGGTAGATTGCTTGAGCTTAGGAGTTTAAAAGCAGCCTGAACAAGAGCAAGACCCCGTCTCTACTAAAAATAGAAAAATTGGCTTGGCGCCTGTGGCTCAAGCGGCTAAGGCACCAACCACATGCACCTGAGCTGGCAGGTTCCACTCCAGCCCCGGCCTGCCAAACACCAATGATGGCTGCAACCAAAGAATAGCCGGGCATTGTGGTGGTGCCTGTAGTCCCAGTTACTTGGGAGGCAGAGGCAGGAGAATCGCTTGAGCCCAGGAATTGGAGGTTGCTGTGAGCTGTGCTGCCATAGCACTCTACCCAGGGTGACAGTTTGAGGCTCTGTCTAAATAAATAAATAAATATAGAAAAATTATCTGGATGTTGTGGTGGGTGTCTGTAGTCCCAGCTGCTCAGGAAGCTGAATCAAGAAGATGGCTTGAGCCCAAGAATTTGAAGTTGCTGTGAGTTATGATGACACCACTCCACTCTGCCCAGGATAACAGAGTAACACTCTGTCTCAAAAAATATATAATAAGGGTGATGAGACTCTGTCTCTAAAAAAATATGATGATGACGACGATGATGTTGCTTTGGTATATTAGTCTTGCCTTCCAAGGAGATTGAGGATGGGGCAGTGGAATGAGAAGGAAGAGAGAGAGACTGTTCTTCAGTTTTTGAAAGAGATAAAATTGCTGGCAAATACTTTTCTTTTTTTTTCTTTTTTCTTTTTTTTTTTTTGAGACAGAGCCTCAAGCTGTCATCCTGGATAGAGTGCGGTGGCATCACAGCTCACAGCAACCTCCAATTCCTGGGCTCAAGCAAGTCTTCTGCCTCCGCCTCCCAAGTAGCTGGGACTACAGGCGCCCGCCACAACGCCCGGCCATTTTTTGGTTGCAGCCGTCATTGTTGTTTGGGGGGCCCAGGCTAGATTTGA
>CAUYRH010151141.1:0-11125 GCA_963574655.1 Perodicticus potto
AGTAATTTAAAACCACCTGGCTTGGCACCTGTGGCTCAAGCGGCTAAGGCACCAGCCACATACACCTGAGCTGGCAGATTCGAATCCAGCCTGGGCCCGCCAAACGACGACAGCTGCAACCAAAAAAAAAAAAAAAAAAAAGCTGGGCCTTGTGGTGGACGCCTGTAGTCCCAGCTACTTGGGAGGCGGAGGCAGGAGACTCGCTTGAGCCCAGGAGTTGGAGGTTGCTGTGAGCTGTGATGCCACGGCACTCTACCCAGGGCGACAGCTTGAGGCTCTGTCTCAAAAAAGAAAACAAAAAAAACCCCAAGGCCCTTCCTCCTCTGGTTTTGGTTTTTGCTGTGAGCAGAGCAGAGACAAGCAGGAGGCCTCAGGCCAGCTGCAAGCTGCCTCATGCTTCTGTTCCTAGAGAGTAGGACAGGGGATGGCAGGATCCCAGGGCCCACCGTGTCTCCAGGTGTATCCCTGGGCCTGCTCTCGCAATAGGATGGTCTTGGCTCTGCCCCATGACATAACACAGAAGACAGGCCCAGTGAAGTCCATTAACATCTAAGCCATGGCCCAGACTCCTGCTTCAGAACCACTGAAAGACAAAATAAAAACACAGACTCCTGGAGCAACTTCCAGTGCCTCACATTCTCAGGAGGTGGGGTCAGGAACCTGGACTTCACCAAACCCTTTTGGTGATTCTGAGGAAAACTAAGTGAACGTGGTCCCTCACTTGGCAGAGGGGGAAGGGGATGTGGAACGGAGCAATTACCATTCATAATAGCCATTCCCCCCCAAATAGAGTCTATGTTTAAAAAGCAGATCAGGGTGGGGTGCGGTGGTTCACATCTGTAATTCCAGCATTCTGGGAGGCCGAGGTGGGTAGATCGTCTGAGCTCGTGGGTTTGAGACCAGCCTGAGCTACAGTGAGACCCCGACTCTAAAAAACAGCCAGTCGTTGTGGTAGGTGTCTGTAATCACAGCTACTCGGGAGGCTGAGGCAGAGACTTGCTTGAGCCCAGGAGTCTGAGGTTGCTGTGAGCTATGATAACACTGCACTTTATTGGGGGCGACAGTGTGAGACTTTGTCTCTAAATAAATAAATAAATTGGCTGGGCGCCTGTGGCCCAAGTGGCTGAGGCACCAGCCACATACACCCGAGCTGGCAGTTTGAATCCAGCCTGGGCTTACCAAACAACAATGATGGCTGCAACCAAAAAATAGCCAGGCTTTGTGGCAGGCGCCTGTAGTCCCAGCTACTTGGGAGGCGGAGGCAGGAGAGTCGCTTTAGCCCAGGAGTTGGAGATTGCTGTGAGCTGTGATGTCATAGCCCTCTACCCAGGGTGACAAATTGAGACTCTGTCTCAAAAAAAAAAATAAATAAATAAATAAATAAATAAACTAAAAAGCAGATCAGACTACTTGATACCAGGAGTTTGAGACCAGCCTGGGCAACATAGCAAGATCCCATCTCTATAAAACAAACAGAAAAATTAGCTGGGCATGGTGCCATGCTCCTATAGTCCCAGCTATGTGGGAGGCTGAGGCATCACCTGAGCCCAGGAGTTCGATTACAGTGAGCTGTGATCAGGCCACTTTTCTCTGGGCAACAGAGTGAAACCTTTTCTCTAAAAAAAGCTTAATGTGGACACTCAGTAAACACTGAGGTCAGATGCGTGTCCCCCCAACTGCCTTCACTGGTTCTTATCCTCTGCCCCCGGGTCACCTAATCGGGTGACCTAAAATTGCCAGCATGCCAGCACCTGCGTGCTGGGTCAAGGGGGAAGTCTTACTTTGCCACACTTGTGGTATACAAAAGTTGACATCTTTGTAACTTTTTTGTGTGCCGAACAATGGCGTCTGACCCAGACAGAAGACTTTTTCTTTTGAGATAGAGTCTCACTTTGTCGCCCTTGGTAGAGTGCTGTGGCATTATAGCTCACAGCAACCTCAAACTCTAGGGCTCAAGTGATTCTCTTGTCTCAGCCTCTCAAGTAGCTAGGACCATCGGCGCCCACTACAACGCCTGGCTATTTTTTAGAGATGGGGTCTCTTGCTCAGGCTGGTCTCGAACTCCTGAGCTCAAGCAATCCACCCGCCTCGGCTTCCCAGAGTGCTAGGATTACAGATATGAGCCACCTTGCCCCACCAGTTTTTATGTTTTTTTATTGTGAAGGTATACCCTTATTCTTTCAAATGCACATTTTGGCTTGTGATTATCTTTCTTTCTTCTTTTTTTTTTTTTTTAATTAATTTATTTTTTTCTGTTTTGTAGTTTGGCCGAGGCCGGGCTTGAACCCGCCACCTTCGGTATATGGGGCAGGCGCCCTACTCGCTGAGCCACAGGCGCTGCCCCATGATTATCTTTCTTGAGACAGAGTCTTGCTAAGTCACCCTGGGTAGAGTGCCGTGGAGTTACAGCTCACAGCAACCTCAAACTCTTGAGTTTTAGTGATTCTCTTGCCTTAGCCTCCCAAGTAGCTGGGACTATAGGTGCCCATGACAATACCTGGCCATTTTCTTGTTGCAGTTGTCATTGTTGTTTAGCTGGCCCGGGCTGGGCTTGAACCTGCCAGCCTTGGTGTATGTGGCTGGTGCCGTAATCACTCTGCTATGGGCGCCAAGCTGCGATTATCTTTCAATTAGTATTTTTTCAGTTTTTGGTTGGGGCTGGGTTTGAACCCACCACCTCTGGCATATGGGGCCAGCACCCTACTCCCTTGAGCCACAGGCGCTGCCCTCTTTCAATTAGTTTTTTAGAGCAATTTTTGTGAAAACAAGGAAAAGTCAAACATTTGTTTATTTTTATTATTTATTTATTTATTTATTTAGAGACAGAATCTCAAGCTGTTGCCCTAGGTAGAGTACCATGGCGTCATTGCTCACAGCTACCTCACACTCTTGGGCTTAAGTGATCCTCTTGCTCAGCCTCCCAAGTAGCTGGGACTATAGGCGCCCACCATAACGCCTGGCTATTTTTTGGTCATTGTTGTTTGGGAGGCCCGGGCTGGATTCGAACCCGCCAGCTCCAGTGTATGTGGCTGGTGCCTTAGCCACGTGAGCTATAGGCGCCAAGCCTTTTACTTTTTATTTTTTGAGACAGAGCCTCAAGCTGTCACCCTGGATAGAGTGCTGTGGCATCACAGCTCACAGCAACCTCCAATTCCTGGGCTCAAGCGAGTCCCTTGCCTCCGCCTCCCAAGTAGCTGGGACTACAGGCGCCTGCCACAACGCCGGGCCATTTTTTGGTTGCAGCCATCATTGTTGTTTGGCGGGCCGGGGATGGATTTGAACCCTCCAGCTCAGGTGTACGTGGCTGGTGCCTTAGCCCGTTGAGCCACAGGCGCCAAGCCTTACTTTTTATTTTTTGAGACAGTGTCTCAATATGTTGCCCTTGAGAGAGTGTTGTGGTGTCACAGCTCACAGCAACTTTAAACTCTTGGGCTTAAGCGATTCTCTTGCCAAAGCTTCCCAAGTAGCTGGGACTATAGGCACCCACCACAACTCCTGGCTATTTTTTTTTGTCGCAGCTGTCTTTGTTCAGCTGGTCCAGGCCGGGTTTGAACCTGCCAGCCTCGGTATATGTGGCTGGCGCTGTAACTACTGTGTTACGGGTGTCAAGCCAAAAATTTGTGTTATTTTTGAATGTGAGTTCCATGGTGGAACCAATGCAAGGCAGACAGCTTGAAATATCAACAAAGTATTTGGGAAGGATGTGGCTAATGAACCTATAGTGTGTCAATGGTTTGAGATGTACTGGTGATTTTAATCTTTTTTTATTTTTAAGACAGAGTCTCACTCTGTGCCCTGGGTAGAGTGCTGTGGCATCCTAGCTGACAGCAACCTCAAACTCTTGGGCTCAAATGTTCCCCTTGCCTCCATCCACCATGGCTGGCTAGTTTTTCTATATTTTTAGTAGAGACAGGGTCTTGCTCTTGCTCACACTGGTCTTGAACTCCTGAGCTTAGGCAATCCACGCACGTTGGCCTCCCAGAGTGCTAGGATTACAGGCATGAGCCACCGCAGCTTGCCTGGTGATTTTAATCTTGAAAATGAGCCATGTGGGTGACCTGAGACCAAAGTGGATAATGATAAGCTGAAAGCTGTAGTGGAAACAAATCCATCTCCACCCACATGTGAATTAGGAGCAAGGTTTAACATTACTATTCCAATAATATTGGACCATCTGAAGCAAAATTGGCAAGGTAAAGAAGCTGGACTGATGCGTTCCCCGTGAACTGATCGAGCGTCAGAAGAGACAATGCCTTGAAGTTTGCCTTTCTTTGTTGTCATGACATAATGGCAAACCATTTCTACACTGTATTGTTACAGGTGATGAAAAATAGATTCTTTTTTATAATTGCATACAATGGTTGGATAGAGATGAATGCTGAAATACAGTCTAAAATCAAATATTCATCAAAAACAGCTAATGGTGTCTGTTTGGTGGTCCAGTGATGGAATTATCCACAACAGTTTCATAAAACCTGGTTAGTTCGATCATAGCAGATGTCTACTGCAACCAGGATGAAATAATAAGGAAGCTTGTGCTAAGCAGCCGAGACTGGACAATAGAGGCAGACTAATCCTCTTGCAAGACAATACTTGACCACACGTCACATGAACAATGCTGCTCAAACTACAGAAGCTGGACTTAGAAACTCTCTGTCATTACAGTATTCACCAGATCTTGTGCCAACTGACTACCACTCTTTTAGGCTTTGGACCATTTCTTGCAAAGAATATTCAATTCTCAACCAGCTGTGGAAAACACCTTTCACGATTTCTTTTTTTTTTTTGAGATAGAGTTTTACTATGTCGCCCCTTGGCAGAGTGCCGTGCCGTCACAGCTCACAGCAACCTCAAACTCCTGGGTTAAGCGATTCTCTTGCCTCAGCCTCCCAAGTAGCTGGGACTACAGGCATCTGCCATAATGCCCAGCTATTTTTTGTTGCAGTTGTCATTGCTGTTTAGCTGGCCTGGGCTGGTTTTGAATCTGCCAGCCTACATGTATGTGGCTGGTGCTGAGCCATCTTTCACAATTTCTTTCTTTCTTTTTTTTTGAGACAGAGCCTCAAGCTGTCACCCTGGGTAGAGTGCTGTGGCATCACAGCTCACAGCAACTTCCAACTCCTGGGCTCAAGTGAGTCTCCTGCCTCCGCCTCCCAAGTAGCTGGGACTACAGGCGCCCGCCACAACGCCCAGCCATTTTTTTGGTTGCAGCTGTCATTGGCGGGCCCGGGCTGGATTCGCCGCCAGCTCAGGTGTACGTGGCTGGCGCCCTAGCCACTTGAGCCACAGGCGCTGAGCCAAGACTTCTTTTCTTTTTTTAAGAGACAGAGTCTCACTCTGTCACCATTGGTAGAGTGCTGTGGCATCACAGCTCACAGCAACCTCCAGCTCTTGGGCTTAGGTGATTCTCTTGCCTCCGCTTCCCTAGTAGCTCGGACTACAGGAGGCTGCCATAATGCCTGGCTATTTTTGTTGCAGTTTGGCTGGGGTCGGGTCTGAACCTGCCACCTTTGGTATATGGGGCCGGTGCCCTACTCACTGAGCCACAGGCACCACCCACCACCTTTCATCACCACTCACTCTCCAAGCTTCTTTGCTGCTGGCATACACAGGCACCAGTAAGATGGCAAAACTGTGTGGATTGTTTAGGCGCATACTTTGATTAATTATATTGTTTCTTATTTGAGATACAATAAACTAAACGTTTGACTCAAAATCGGACATTTCTATTTAATGACCTAACATTTTCTGAGAAAATGGTAGCATTCCAGATGGCATCACACCTGGGTTACTGACTGGAAAGCACTGTCCTTTTGTGCCTGACCAATTTGCATGAGGAAACTTTTGTTGTTGTTAGAAGCCTTTCCCACATCAACAGATGGCCTCACCCACGGCATCGCATCGCGTAGAGGCACTGCACAGGGCTAACTGAGGGCTGGATTCAGGGCTCTGTCTAACCCAGATACAAAAGACCATCCTTGTGGACATTTCTGTGCTCGTGTGGCTGCGTCTCAGATGCGAGCCAGGGGCTCATGCTCTGCAGGCTCACAGGTATTGCTCCTGCCCTCCTGAGATGCCCTCCCAACCTGCCTCCCCTGCTCTCATCGCCCGCCTCCCCATGAGGCAGAAGCATCCTGCAGTTGCTTCTGTCCTGTCAAAGGGAGCACAGTCTGACAAAGCCAGTTTTCTTCCAACAGGAAACAAAGGCCTAGTCATAGCCTGAGACTTCCATCAACAGCTTGGAACCTGGACGGCCTCACTTCTGACCTTTACGGGGCCTCTGCATTTGCCCTAATGTAAACAGAGCTTCCACGGGGCCATTAGCCCCTTTTAATTCTTGATACATTATAAGGACAATGGCAACATCCTGTCCAGTGGCCCCATCTATGGACCCCCGTCCAGGCTGGTTCTTTGCCCCCAGCCTCCTATGGCCACCTCCCCAACCCCCTTCCTTCTCTTGTTCTTACAGTCTATTCTCCACAAAGCAACTAGAGTGAAAATGTGTGTTTGTTTATATTACAACAAAGGTCAAACCGAGTCACTCCTCTATTATCGACGTCCAGTGGTTACCCACATAGCTCGTGGAGAGTAAAATCCAAAACCCTCACCTCTGTTTACTAAGCCCCACAATATGTCCTTTGCTGTCCTTCTAACCTTGAGCTCTACCAGCACACATTGCTCTCCAACCTGGAGCCTCTGTGGAGATGAGGAGGAAAGGAAGAAGGCCAGGTAACCAGGGGTCCTGTGTCCAGGGGATGTGGGAGGGCCGAGCTGGGGGTGGCAATGGGAATGGGCAGGCATTCCCACCTTTTCCCATAAAGGCTCAGGCAACCATCTCGTCCTTTCCGGGTTTCTGCCCTTCAGTTGTTGAGAGACTGCTTCTCTCTTTCTCTCCCAAGTCAGTCTTCCTAATCTGAAGAGATTTCAAAGACATTTCGAGGTCTGTCTGAGGGTTCCGGTCAACTGCCAGCTTCAATGCTCTAGGAGCCCTTTTCATGACCACAGTCTCTACCTTACGTGCTCAGTGCCTGATGCAGGGCTTCAGCCTGGAGGGGTGCTCAGCCCTTGCAACTGTTCTTCCCTTCTGAAACCTTACACACTGGCACCCACATGCCCACCAAGAGACACCTGCAGGCCCCGGCACTGCCATCCTCTCCTGAGCAAACAACAGCTCCCTCCTGACTCACTGACTCACCCCCTTCTCTACTTAGCTGGTGGGTCATAATCCATTGCCTCTCAGTTCTCCTCTGGTCCCTCTGACTGTTCTGGGGGGCCCCTTCATTTTCCCACCCCTGCCATGTCAGGATGCCCCTCTCTGCTCAGCCTCTCCCTCCTGCCCGCTTCATACTCCGCTTCTGTGGGCAACCTCCTGGGCTCTGATGGATTCAGCTACCACCTCTGTGCTGATGACTCCTGAATCTACCACTTCCTCTCTTCTCGCAGGTAAGGCACACAGAAACTAAAAAGCTAGGCGGGTGTAAGGTCACTAGTAAGGCCAGGCATCACTTCAGATATTATGGTGGCTCCTGACACATGCCTGCTAGTTATCTTTCCCCCTAAGCCCCGTTCTATATACACCTGCAGGTCTATTTGTGACATATGACGACGAGGGCCATTGAGACCAAATTGGCTAGCACGGACCATCTCATAAACACGGAATTGTAACAAACCAAACTAAACCCTATGTGTTATTGAAAACACTACCTCCATCAGCGTCCATCTATCCTCTCTGTATCAGGACCCCCTGCCCTACATGTGGCACTTACTCCCAAGTATTCCGTGGTCAGAAGCTTCTCGCCTGAGAGTTCTCCAAGCTGGGGCTGGATTAGTTCATCTTTGTCCAGATCAGCTTCCATGGTGTCATGGTCCTCCTGTTTCAAAGGAGATAGGGGTGAATGCTCTGGACACCCTGCTACAAGCTCCCAGAGGGGTGGCTCCCCAGGATGTGATGGCAATGAAATAAAGCCTCGGTCAACCACAGCAACTCAGGCTTTTTTTTTTGAGACACAGCCTCAAGCTGTCACCCTGGATAGAGTGCTGTGGCATCATAGCTCACAGCAACCTCTAATTCCTGGGCTCAAGCGAGTCTCTGGCCTCCGCCTCCCAAGTAGCTGGGACTACAGGCGCCCGCCACAACACCCGGCCACTTTTTGATTGCAGCCGTCGTTGTTTGGCAGGCCCGGGCTGGATTCGAACCTGCCAGCTCAGGTGTACGTGGCTGGCGCCTTAGCCCGTTGAGCCACAGGCGCCAAGTCAACTCATAGGCTTATATCTCACAGGGTCTTGGGGCAGCCTGCCCTCTGCTCACAATCTCTCTATGGAGATGAACAGGAGGATGCACCCCACTTCTCATTGAAGCTGTGTGCCTAGTGAACACTTCCTGGCCATAGGTATGCAGAGGTTCTGTAACACTATTCAGAGTCTCTCCTGGCCAGGCGTGTTGGCTCCTGCCTGTAACACAAGCACTCTGGCAGTCCAAGGCGGGTGGATTGCCTGAGCTCTGGAGTTCAAGACCAGCCTGAGCAAGAGCAAGACCCCATCTCTATTAAAAATAGAAAAATCAGCCAGGCACTGTGGCAGGTGCCTGTAGTCCCAGCTATTTGGGAGGCTGAGGCAGAAGGACTGCTTGAGCCTGAGAGTTTAACTTTGCTGTGAGCTATGATGCCATAGCACTCTACATAGAGTGACAGAGTGAGACTGTGTCTCATAAAAAAAAAAAAAAAAAATAAGTCTCTCCTAATGACAGTTCTCAAAATTCTCTCGGAGGTTCAGGTATCATGTGAACAGCCAAATCAGTCAATGTACAAATAACTATTAAGGCCTTTCGCATGCACAGACAAATAGGAACATATCCAGTGTAGACTTGCTCTTTGCAAGTAGCTGACAGCCAATAAGTAAGAAGACTCAGCAGAAAGGGAAGCACTGTTTTGCTTCTGGGAGGATGAAGTGGACATACCTTTCCCTGTTCCTCCCACTAAGTACAACTAAAAACACTGGACAGGCTCGGCGCCCGTGGCTCAACGAGCTAAGGTGCCAGCCACGTACACCTGAGCTGGCGGGTTGGAATCCAGCCTGGGCCCGCCAAACAACAATGACGGCTGCAACCAAAAAATGGCCGGGCCTTGTGGCTGGCGCCTGTGGTCCCAGCTACTTGGGAGGCAGAGGCAGGAGACTTGCTTGAGCCCAGGAATTGGAGGTTGCTGTGAGCTGGGATGCCACGGCACTCTATCCAGGGTGACAGCTTGAGGCTCTGTCTCAAAAAAAATAAAATAAAAAAAAATAAAAATAAAAACACTGGATATTACCTATTATACATAAGATCTTAAAAGACGGAGGAAAGAAGGTAGACAGCTAGGGACACGGGGACCAAAGGAACAATAGGTGGTGAGCTGCCTCATGTAGGCCAGACCTGGAGCCAAAGAAGCCAGCAACCTAGAAATATCCATGGCAAAGACAAGAGGAGTCCCCCAAAGCCTCTAACTCTGGCCAAAGGACCAGGAAAGGGGACGCCTAGCAGGACAGAAACATTTTATTTTATTCTTTTGAGACAGAGTCTCAAGCTGTCGCCCTGGGTAGAGTGCTGTGGCATCATAGCTCACAGCAACCTCCAACTTGGCTCAAGTGATCCTTTTGCCTCAGTTTTTCTATTTTTAGTAGAGACGGGATCTCACTCTTGCTCAGGCTAGTCTGGAACTCGTGAGCTCAAGCAATCCAACCTCCTTGGCCTCACAGAGTGCTAGGGTTACAGGCGTGAGCCACTGCGCCTGGCCTCAGAAACAATTTAGAAAATAACCAACCACCACAGAAAACATCATAGCCCCCTTCAACCATGCCAGAAGGGGCCTTGGGAACCTGGGCTTCTGCTCTCCCCAGGCTGTGATGAGGCACTCAGTACCCCAGGTGGTGACACCAGACAAGGCCAATAGAGAGGAATTCCATCCCTACTGGCTGGTATGGAGGCCCCGTCCCATGGTGTGATTACGTAAAGACCCTGTGGCAGCTGGACTTTTACACCCCTGGTCAGTGCCAGTGGCCCTGCCTCCCCTCTCTGCCAGGTGGTGCCTGAGGAAGCTGTGTGGGTGGCATTCCTATCCCTTCTAGCCAGGGAGGCTCAAGTGCAGGCCAGTGGATCCAGAATCCCAACCTGCCTTGTGATAGTGAGGATTCTCTCCCAGTCTGGTGCCGTGAGTGCTGAGAGTGGAAACTAGAATTCTATCTACACCTCGAAATAATGAAGAGTCCCTGCTTCTTCTAACAGAGTACTGTCAGGAGAAACTAGCTAAAACAGAAGGTTTAAATAAGACCCAAAGTCTTATAACATAATGCCCCAAATGCCTAAGTTTAAATTTATTTATTTTTTATTTTTTTTCTTGAGACAGTCACAGTCTTTCACCCTGGATAGAGAGCCACAGTGTCATAGCTCACAGCAACCTCAAACTCTTGGGCTCATGTAATCCCCTTGCCTCAGTCTCCCGAATAGCTGGGACTATAGGTGACTGCCACAATGCCCAGCTATTTTTTAGAGACGGGGTCTTGCTCTTGCTCAGGTGGGTTTCGAACTCCTGAGCTCAAGGGATCCTCCCACCTTAGCCTTCCAGAGTGCTAGGATTATAGGCATGAGCACTGCGCCTGACCATAAAAATCAATTTCTATATACTAATAATGATCACGTGAACATTGAAATTAGAAATATAACACCATTTACTATTGCTTTAAAAAAGGACAGAAAACATGTAGGTATAAATCTAACAAAATATGTATCAGATTTGTATGCTGAGAATTACAAACTTCTAACAAAAGCAATGAAAGAAGAGCTAAATAAATGTAGAAAAATACCTTGTTTATGAAGACTGGACACAGTTAAAAATGTCAGTTTTCCCATATTGATGTATAGGCTCAATATAATTTCTATCAACATCACAGCAAGATTTTTTGTAGTTATATGTAAGATTATTCTAAAATTTACTTTAGTTTTTTTTTTTTGGTAGAGACAGAGTCTCACTTTATCGCCCTGGGTAGAGTGCCGTGGCGTCACACAGCTCACAGCAACCTCCAACTCCTGGGCTTAGGCGATTCTCTTGCCCCAGCCTCCCGAGCAGCTGGGACTATAGGCGCCTGCCACAAT
>CAUYRH010151144.1:0-21538 GCA_963574655.1 Perodicticus potto
AAATGAGAAAATATCATGAATGTTACATTAATCAGGTGGATAAAAATATCTCCGATTGTATGGGAAGCCCGCACACTGTACTCCAAGCTTGAATCATTGTACACAGTTATGGCTCAATAAAAAATAATTAAAAAAAAAAAAAAAAAAAAGAGAGAAACAAAAACCAGCAGTAATTTATATATTCTTGTAAAAAACAGAGTCTGTAATTAGATTTTAAGCTTCCCAAAGTTACCTTTCTAACATATATAAGTGAATGGATTGAAATCATTATAGGAAAAATGATGATAAAATCAAACTACTCTAAACATGAGTATTCAGTTTCTTAAATTTCAACAGTAAAGATGTGGTGATGGTTTTGCTTAGCTCTTCTTTTCACAGTAATTGTCCGTATAGTGTGATGGCTGGTAGGTTTCGCTTGGCGCATTTATTCCATCCCCTGTTTCCTAATTTTATTTCCAAGAAGATGAGGGGATGGATAAGTTAATTTCCTCTGATTTCAATGAAATTTCAGTGGAATATTTTTAGATATAAAAACATTCTGGGAACTAATGTAGATGGGTTTTAAAAATGTGTAATTCAAACATTTAGAACAGTTTTGGTACTGACATGCTCTAAGAATAGGCTCTAGAAGGAAATGGCCCAGTGGAAGCTCTGGCAGCTGTGGGTGATGGCTGTGCCGTGGTGAACTTCCTTGTCCACGTCCTAATCTCCACGGTTTCATCGTATTTTCTCTGCACCTGCAATTGCAGGTCTGCTATGTCTGTTTCATAGCTCACATATACAGAAGCTTATCTGTGTTGTTGTTGTTTAGTAAGCAAATGTTTCTGTGTAAACTACAAAAGAAAGACACAGCAGCAGGCTGGAAGTCTCATAAATGTTGAAAAATAGAGAAAAGACAGCATCCAAGGCTGCTGGCCTTATAAAGACAGCTAGTGCTTCCCCAGGAAAGGCCTGCCTTTTATGTGAGTCTCCAGAGGCTGCCTTGTCTCCAGGCCCCTTTCACCAGGCTTTTGTCACTGTGATTTTAAATGAATGGAGATAATTCTGCCCAAAGAGAACAAAGCATTTATCAGTATTTTGATTTTTCCACTCTCTCATCAATAGCCTTAGCCTTGAAATTATTCTTATGCAGTTTCTCTTATCAGTAAAGAGCATTTTAAGTCTAAAAAGTGCAGTGTTTGTGTAGCATTCAGAAGTGGGCAAAAGCAGGACAAAATGAACTGCTCCTCCAGGGACAAAGTCATTCTCAGTTCTTCTTTAAATCAGTATTTTGTTGCTTTATTTTTATCCACGGATGATTCTTATCAGAGCATTAGAAATTTTACATATGCTGCAGATTTACAGGTAATTTCTAGTTTATGACTTACGTTTATATACAAGGTCTAACACTTAAGTTCATGAACTTATCCTTGAAAAAGTGCTACACACCTCATTGGCAAATATCACTACAGTTACCTTCCACGGACTCCCCTTGGGAAGCTGTGTGTCGATGCATAGACCCTTCGTGGACCCTTCAAAGCAATTTTAGAACTCTTTTTCTATCAGAGATGTTATCATATGAGGCCTGACAATTAAGGACAATTACGTTTGGGAACTCATCCTAGAAAAATTGTTTTTAAGGGTAGACTAGGCCCTGGCATCTATGTATACCTTTCCGAGAGGAGTATTTTGAAAGTGGCTGTAGATATTCAATAATGAGATATGCAGCACTTTTTCTAGGGTGCGTTCACGAACTTAATTGTCAGATCTCATTCTTGTGTATGTGTGCGTGCATGTATGCATGTGTGTGTGTTTCTATACATAGTGCTCACATTAAAAAATTTTTTCTATGAATAATGAATAATGAGGGGACCTATGCTGAGAAATACTTGAACTGGGTTAAGACATGACTTATGGCAAACACCGAGGTTAAATATAGGGCATTTTTTCTCTCTTAGGAGTGTAAGCTCCACTGGCTGTCATTGCTTTGAAGATGCCCACCCGTTCTGGGATAGTCTAAGTAATATCTGAGGCATCTTGGGTGAGGGGCAGTCCTTAGAGTGGTGGAGTCACAAGTGAATGGGGCCCTAACTCCTTCTGATGGACTGATTGGGAAAAAACCCAACTTCTTGATGCCTTGACGTTTTGAGTCACATTGCTCATGGAGCCCAGGTAGTTTAAACTGTGACACTACAGTAAAAGCAAACAGAAGCATGGAGAGATTGATCATGTTGCCTGAGGGTGTCCCAAGGGATTCCCTGCAGACTCGGTTTCCCTCCTGCCATTACTGCAGCCCGTCTCCTGCGCTCCCATCCAGTTCTGCTCGTCCTCTTGACGCTTTCCTCAAGGATCTTCTGCTTCTCTTCTTTAGTCCAGCTCGAGCTTTCTGCACGTGTGGTTTCACTCCTTTTAATCAGTGCTTCATCCTCTGTATTTTGTTCCAGCCCCACTGTCTTTTCCTCCAGTTCTCTCTACTGTTGACCACTGAATAATGTTTTAAAGGTGGTGACCCCCTATGCAATCAAAAATCAACATATAACTTGTGACTCCTCACAACTTAACCACGGATAGCCGCTGCTATGGGACGTTTGGACTTGTTCCTGAGGCAGACCCAGTGAGAACAAAGAATGAGAACAAGTGGTTTGAGCAAAAGAAAAGAGAAGTTTATTAATTTGCCCGCAAATGAGGAGCACTGCAGTCTGGTGTCTCAAAAGACGACCATCCTGCCTGGACACAGAAAAACAGGGCTTTAACCGGGCAGTTTTGCGGGGTCATGGGTCATAGTTTTATGTGACTGGTGTCACATGTTGCTGTCATTGTTGAACTACAATTGGTGATTTCAGTTGACCTTGTCTCTGGTGATGCCCATCTTGCAACCTTTGTTGGGGCAATTCTGTTGAGCCATCCATCTACTGTGGTTCAAGATCCTAGAAAACAAGCAGCAGAGAACATTGTTCTGCCCCATTAATTCCTGGCATCAGGAAATAATGCAGGTTTTGATTCCCCCAAAGGGTGGCAGATTTAAAGAGACAACTCCCGAAACCTTTTTGCTGCCCTTTTCCTTCTGTAAAGGTCTCATGTTTGTCTTCTTTGCATTGAGTCACATACAGCAAGTAAAAGAAGATGTTGGCCTTGTTGTGTCCAGGTGGCAGAGGTGGAAGAAACCCTCATATGAGTGGACTCACATAGTTCAAACGTCTGATTTTCAGGAGTCAACTGTAGTATCAGTTTTTTATTTGACTCTGAAATTTAGACTATTTCAACAGACTTGATAATTTTAACTTGCTCACAAATGAAGCCATAGCCTGGCCTTTCTCTAACTTTTCAGGACGTGATGCATTATTAGCAATGGAGGCCTAATACCATGTGGCAAAATACTAAATATTTACATGTTATAAATCAGACACAGAACTGTTGAATTAAATGGTTCTTTCCTCCCGATTTTATAAAAATCTGAGGGTTTTTTTGTTTGTGTGTTTGTTTTAGACAAAGGGCGTTCCTGTGTTGTTCCGGCTAGACTGAGGT
Source organism: Perodicticus potto (assembly GCA_963574655.1). Taxonomy (NCBI): domain Eukaryota; kingdom Metazoa; phylum Chordata; class Mammalia; order Primates; family Lorisidae; genus Perodicticus; species Perodicticus potto. Next base: position 3,505 of record CAUYRH010151144.1, read on the forward strand.
TAGCTGCAGTCTTGAATTCCTGCACTCAAGTGATCCTCCTGCCTCAGCCTCCCATGTAGCTGGGACTACATGATGTGCCACCATGCCCAGCTTATTTTCTTTTTAATTGTGGAGATATGGGTCTTGCTATGTTGCCTAGTCTGGTCTCAAACTCCTGACATCAAACAATCCTCCTACCTATTCCTCCCAAAGTGCTGAGATTATAGGTGTGAGTCACTGTGGCTGACCCAGAAATGGGTTTAACATGATTGGGAAGGGCAGGTTGAGATTCAGTGTTCTCAGAATCCCATGCCCCTAAGCCTCCAGTTCTTGATTCTTGACCTACTTTACTTCTCTGTCCAGGATGACTCTGTCTCACACCATGTGAGCTCTTGTATGCACATTTGTGGACACCCCAGTCTGGATTTTCCAGTAGTCCATAATCTTCACATAGCAGCTCCTTGCCCACTCCTTGGGCCTTGGGTTGTACAGTGGGGGGATGACAGACCTGGAGAAAAGGGTTACTCGACCATTGGAAACAGATGTAGGGCTATTTCAGCAGGGAATTCTGAGATTCTAGGACTCAAGTCACTAGAGTTGAATCTTGATCAAGAAGGAAAGTCATGGTCTATGACTGAATACATAGGACCTTGGAATTAAAAAATGCCTCAACTCTAGACTAGATCCTGAACTTTAGGTACCAATGACAGAAAGTCCTGGTCTGTAAGGTTTGTATTTTTGAGTAAACTTGCTCAAATGCCTTAAGTTTGTTACCTAAGATTTGTCTCTAGGAAACCTAGACATCTGAACCAATCATTATGGGGCCCTGGCTCTCTCAGCTGAGTGTTGGCCTAAACTGGGTTTTAAAGATGTGACTATTCAATGACTATGACCTTGACCCTAAGAGGTACTCATGGAATGAATCACTTCCAAGATATGGTTGAAAATACATTCCAAAATATCAAGTTTAAAGAGTCATAAAAAAAAGTAAGATGTGTTAAAATAAAGAATCTTCAGTTAAGGAGGCACAGTGTCAGGAAGGTATGATTTTGAGCAACAGTTAATTTTAAACTTCCTAAAAAAATTAATCCATGATTAAACCTTGGTCAAACTCTGGGCCAGTTTCAGGAGGTAAATTGTTGCTCTAACCTCCATTTTAGAGATTATGACTGCATCCTATTGTGAAAAGCTAGTAGAATGGTATGTGTTCTGAACTACCAACAGTGTGTACATCCACAACAAAATATTTTGACCAAGAAAACATCTTTGGTGTTTTTTAACAAAGAATCATTAGGATTTATGTGTTTAAATTTTAATGACAGCTGGGGAAGGTGGCTCACATGTGTAATCCTAGCACTCTGGGAAGCCAAGGCAGGTAAATTGCTTGAGCTCAGGAATTGGAGACCAGCTTGAGTAACAGTGAGACCGTGTCTCTAAAAACAGCTGGGTTTTATGATAGGCACCTGTAGTCCCAGCTACTCTGGAGGCTGAGGCAAGAGGATCATTTGACCCCAAGAGTTTGAGGTTACTGTGAGCTATGACACCATATCCTTCTACCGAGAGTAACAGGGTGAGACTGTCTCAAAAAAAAAAAGATGAGAAAAATGCAAATTCTATACTAAAACAGTAAATGGAAAGTAGGGAATGTTGGCAAAAAAATTAGTCAGAATTTATTCAGGTTTCTTATATTCTATTAGTAGCTATAGAAATTTAGGTTATGTCTTGCAAAAAGAATTCTGCTAGGCAGCATAAAATATTATACCAGAAAAATAAATATTGTTACTATTTACTTATATCATAGGTATCGATTATTTTACATTTGTTAAATAAATGGATGAATGGATGTCTGCACACAATTTATTATTACTGTTTTGATCATAGCTCCTTTGTGCTCACAAATCTTAATTCCTTCCCTTCTTCCCCTTCCTGTTCCTTTTCTTTCCTTCCCTTCTCTTTCTCTGTCTCTCTCTTTCTCTTTCTTTATATACTTAATCAAATTTCGATCATATTCAATGCTATTCCTATTTAATTAAAAGAACTTTTCATGTTATTTTAAAACAATTTTTTTACATATAGTTGTCTCATAATTGGAATAACTAATCAACTGTTGTTAGATATCAAGTTTGCTAACATGGTTTTATTATAAATAATCTTTTGGTTTTTTTTTTTTTTTTTTTGAGACAGAGTCTCACTCTGCAACCCTGGGTAGAGTGCCGTGACTTCATCATAGCTCACAGCAACCTCAAACTCTTGGGCTCAAGTGATTCTCTTGCCTCGGCCTCCCGAGTAGCTGGGACGACAGGAGCCCACCACAACGCCCAACTAGTTTTTAAAGACGGGGTCTCACTCTTGCTAAGGCTGGTCTTGAACTTCTGAGCTCAAGCAATCCACCCACCTCGGCCTCACAGAATGCTAGGATTATAGGATTATAGGCATGAGCCACTGTGCCTAGCCCTTTTATTGAATATTTTAGTATTTATTCCTCTTTCTAGTTCTTCTGGGACAAATTTCTAGACATAAAGTTTGGGTCAAAGTCTAAATATTCTGAACACTTTGACATGCTGAAAAAAGACCTTTCTAAATGATGGCGTATTTAAAATCCTTTGTGGCAGAGCATCAGAGTGCTTTTTAAAGTCACCTTTGCCAACAGTGTGCATTTAAAAAAGAATCTTTATCAATCTGTTGTTTCAATTGATTTTCTCATATATTAATTTACTGACTTGTTGAAATATTTTGCAAAGGATATTCAATATAGACTCTGTATTTGGAAAAGAATATGTTGGTCTAGATCAATATATTTAAATATTTTTCCAGATAAAAAAATAGAAATAATATGGTATAGATCTTAACTTGAGGATTCACACTAAAAACTATAAATTTTGTAATTACTTTAATACATAGTACCAGGATGGCATTCATAAAGGAATTTATGTTCAAGTTTGTCAAGGCATGAATCTAATCTTTCTGCAAATCAACACAACATTTTGAAGGCAGCACTTAAAGAAGCTTTAAAGCATTTGAAGTGAAGATTGGGAATAGAAGCCGTGTGATGACCAGGTTGACAGGTGTCAGGGCTGGCTTCTGAATGCTCCACTGAATTGTCTCAAACTACTGCAAGGACGTACACACAGCACTCCTCCAACAAGGTCATAGCAGCTCCTAAGACGGCGAGTGAGAGGAGGGAAGAAAATAATTAAAGCTAAAAGTACACATAAATCAGGATTTAAGGATTGCAAGGACGTAATTTTAACATTATTGGTATTTGCTTTTCGTGTTGAACAAAGGCAAATATATGTGCTTAGGGATGGGCGGGGTGCAGGTCGCTAAGAGGCCCAGGCATGATTAATGCTCCTGTCTGGTGGGCATGCCACCCTTCAAAATAGCTTGTGCTGTTACTACACTATGATTAACCTGTAAGGCAACAGAAAAATAGACTCAGACCACACTGCACTCTATCATTCCCTGAAGTATTTCGGGAGGTGTCGCAGGAAAAAAAATGATACTTCAACTTGCGTAGACGGGTGGGTGGAGTTAGTGTGGCACGGAGGGTACACAATTCGCATCTAAATGCTATTTGTTATGTCTCTATTTTAACTTTTTTATTATTGGATTTTATCTTATCATTTACGACAAAGAATTTTTTCTCAAAATGAAAAATTAAGTTTAACTTACGTTAAACAGAACATTTAACTCTGCAACTGAAAGAGTTATCAGGCTCATAAGCTTAGAATTCTCCTAAAACATTAACAAAATTAAATTAAAAATATAAATTAGGCTAGTTTATATTTGTGGAAAATTTTTCAAAAAGAGAAGAAATTGGAGGAATAATGCGATTTGGTAACAAGAAAGAATTTAATATTTCTCTTTCTTAAACATCTTAATCATCATCATTAATTAAGTTTAATTAAACACAAGTGTGTGCAGAACCCTATGCTATGCATTAAGAACAAATAAAACTATGATATCATCCCTGGTGCTCAAGGGATTTATAATCTCTTTAGAGCATCCAAGCATGAACATAAACATGTAAATGGCAATAAAAGAAAGAAAAGGCTTGGTGCCAAGTGATTTCTGCAGATAGTATGGGTATCAAACTGAGTGATTCATTTAAAATTTTAATAATTTTTATTTTCGAAAAAAAATGTATATATATAGTCATAGATGCTTTGACACTTCATGAAGTTCAGATATACCCATTATAGATAAAGTAAACCTCAAGGGTAATGTGGAGGAAAAATAAAATCTTCAGTTGTAGTTTTCAAATGATAAGCCAGGGAGTGATTTTAGCAGAGAACAAGTCTCAGGAGTCTATGAACCCCTGAGCCTCTCTAGATGTTAAAGTGACGGCGTCATGAAGGCCATTTTTTCTTAATAATATCAAGGGCCAGGTGCTGCAGTCACCCATGGATTGGCTACTTGTAGGATTCATTTATAAAGCTGTCTGGGTATAAGAATGTTCTTTTAACTCATAATCCAGACTTTTGGTTATACCGCCCCACCCAAAATGTACCATACAAGCTCTAATTCTTGAAATAATTTTGGATTTTTTTGTTCTTCACACCTCCATTTCTAACTCCTATTTTTGCCAGTCACTTTGTTACTGAGTAACAATCTAATAGGCATCATTTAATCTCTAATTATTGTTACCTCATTCAGGCCGTTCATTATTCCCTCACAGCTAGACGTTTGATCTCCTCATGTCTATGTGTGTGTGTGTGTGCATTTTAAACAGTCTTACTCTGTCACCCTGGTTAGAGTGCCATGGCTTCAGCATAGCTCATGGCAACCTCAAACTCTTGGGCTCAAGCAATCCTCCCGCCTCAGCCTCCCTAGTAGCTAGGAGTACAGGTGGCGGCCACCATAATGCTCCAGTTAATTTTTGTATTTTTAGTAGAGATGGCTTCTTGCTCCTGCTCACACTGGTTGCAAACTCCTGAGCTCATGAGAGCCTCTTGCCTCAGCCTCCCAAGTACTTGGGACTACAAATGCCCACTATAACACCTGGCTAATTTTTCTATTTTTAGTAGAGATGGGGTCTCATTCTTGCTCAGACTGTATCTCCAACTCCTGCCTACAATCTTTTACCATCGGAGATCAGGAGGAGACAGGCAGGAGCCAGTGTGGCAGGCCAGTCTTCCTCCCCAGCACTTCATCCTCTAAACTACGTGAAGACTCACCTCCAAGAAGGCAGCCTGGATGTGTCACTCTGCCCCTTTGTTTTCTTGGCTTACCAAACTTTCATGTTCTCCATGAACAATTGTTAATGATGCCATCAATAACATAATCTTTCCTTTCAACACAACAAGTGTCTTTATCATTCTCAGGACATAGAGCTGAGTAACGCCTTGAAGTTATTGGTGGTTTTTTGTTTTAGTATCGAATATGCTAATTAGACTAGACCTTTTTACCCTAACCATCTTTGCACTATGCCTAGGATGTAGAAATTGTACATCTATTTGGTATCACGAAATATAGTACATCTAAACAGCTTCATCCTTAATCAAAGAATGTACTAATTTCTTGGCACTTTCCAAAGCACAACACATTGGATGACTTAGACATTTATTGTTTCTCTGTCCTGGAGACTAAAAGTCCAAGTTGCAGAAGTCAGCAGGAGGGTCGGCTTCTGGGGGGATTGTGAGGTGCATCTGATCTGCACTTTCCTCGTAGCTTTTGGTGGTTCGCAGAGTGGTTTTGCCACTTCTTGGCTCACGGTGGCATGACGCTGGTCTTCAGACATTTTCTCCTTTGTCTCCAGCTCTGCGACCACACGTCCCTCTCCTGTCAGAGAAGGGCCTGCTCTCAAAACCTCGTCTTGACTTGGTTGTCTTCAAAGGCCCTATTTCCCCATAAAGTCACATTCACAGGCTTTAAGAGCCAGGGCCTCAACGGTTTCCAGGGGGCACAATCAACAGGAAACGAGCAGGATGATGTCACTTCTGGTTACGTGGGGGGATTGTGGGGAATCTTGGTTTTTAGAAAGTTGAGAAAATTGTTGGTTCTGACCTGACCGTCTCTTCTATTTATGAAAGTTTTCATATGATCCTCCCAACTACATATAAAAATGTCTAAGTCTTCTCTTCCTTCTATAACTCCTTTTAATGTCTTTTAATACAGATTCAGAACACTCGATGCCGAATTTCAATTCTTTTTTTTTTTTTTTTTTTTGGTTTTAAATACCTCTGGCAGTTTGGTCAGGAGGCACTGAGAAAACACTGAAGTATTTCCAAGTGACATGCTGTACATTTGTTTATGTTCCAGTTTGCTGGGTTCATTGGTCTGCGTGATTATCTCATCACATTACTATACAATATTGCAAAGTACAAGTCTGTATGAGCTTCCCGTGATTGGTCATCATAGAAAATAGAAACTTGATTTGCTGTAGTTCCAGATGGTGGTTTGCTTATAATAGTTTAGATTTAATCATAATCATTATAAACTAAATGAAGCTAAATTATACTATTTTAGAGGGAATTTTTATGTTATTTGCAACCATACGCTCTCACATTTGCAGAGATAGGAAAAGACTGTTATGACTATGACATTCTTTGAATGTTGCCATTCTCTCTAATACATGAAGAATTTAATCCTAACATTAGTGTTCCCTAACTTTGAATGTTATTTATTTGCTATCCATCTTTTGGGCATGTCCACAAGTATTTTTTTCCAATGTTGGGAAAGTCTGCTCTCCAATAACATGACAGGTATGTTGAGATTATTAGCAACATTATCACTTTGTTTTGAGAAAATGTGTTAATGTACATTAGTGTAAAATCTCCCTTGTTTTTTAAAATTATTTATTGGCAGATATAAATTCAGTATGCAATATTTTATGCTAGCTGTCCAGAACCTAGCTCTATATGGCTTACAGAACATTTATTTTTACCACCTAAGTCATAAAAGTTGTTTTCCTTATCTTCAGTCAAACTTAACTACAAGCAAGAAGAAGTAGAAAAATTACCTGTCACATTATTCATAGGCCAGACCAAGATACTGTAACTCCATGGCCCACTGAGCTAATTTAGAAGAAAAAAAAAATGGAAAGAGGTTTTTAAAAGATGGCATTTATATGAAATATATGTAGAAGACTTTTGGGTTTTGACAGTTTGAGATTATATCCTCTTTAGAGAGAATGCATAATGTCATTTATTTCTTCTGAAATATGTATAACTTCTTGAAGGTAACTTTCAACTCTTATTAGCACTTTTCAAAGCAAGTTTCCTACTTCTATCAAAGCGCATAATATAACATACCCAAACTTTCAACACAGTGAACGTTTACTGATCAACAATTCAGTCATTTCTCCACTTACTTGATGTATCCATTCTGTTAATTTGTGAAGGAAAAACTCTATGGTAAACACAAAAGTTGAAATTTGACCTTTATACTGATTAGGTCTCAGTAATCAATATTGTAGAATATGTCTGTTTCACCCCAGAATGAGGGCTGCGGTGATGCTCTTTTAGTGTGTCAATTTGTGAAGAGTGGTTTTGGGAGTCAGACCGTCTAGATTTGAATTCCAGTCTTCTTTCTTAATGACTTGTAACCTTTTATAAGTTACTTAACTGCTTTAATTTGTAATCTCCTCATCTATAAATGGAGAACTAAAATGATATCTGCCTCGTGATTATGCTGAGTGCATTTCAGGGCTTCTCCACCCAGCACTCATTTTGTTTTGTGCCAGTTAATTCTCTGTTGTGAGGCATCCTCCACTTTGAAGGATGTTCAGTGACATTGCTGTCCTCTGCCCACTAAATGCCAGTATAGTGACTTTCCCTCTCAAGTTGTGACAATTAAAATTGTTTCCAGCTATTGATGAATTTCCCCACCATGGGGGGCAAATTGTCCCCAGTTGAGAATCACTGATTGCATGAATATCTCTGTCTATATTTATCCACACTGAGAGCTTTGCATAGTTTTTGGCAATAAATACTCAGTACACTTTAGCTTCTATTACCTTACATGAAAAGTCTTTATGATGTCTTCTCTGAAGAGTCATACTGTTAAAGAACATGAACTTTCTCTCTCCCTATCCGTATACAATGTGTACATATGTGGGTATATTTCTGAGTATTAGGGATGTATTTATATGTATGTATACCTCATATTACCTGTCTTCCAACTGTTATTCAAAGTAATGAGGGGCATAGAAAAATAGATAAAATCTACAAATAATCATCAAACCTTATTAGTTTTATGTCTTTGCCAGTAAATACTTTGCAAATCAACAAAACTTGGAAAACAGATAATCTTCTACTTACCTATCTCTTCTATATGGACCTATAGGTAGAATACATAGATAGAAAGTGAAATACAATAGACTAAAAAGGATTTTATCTATTATGCAACATCTTATGAGTTGTGGACTATAAGGAATTCTCCTCTAACACCACAGTTGGGTCCAAAATAATGTTCCCAAGAAATGTTTTTTCAGTGCTACTTTATTCCTAAAAGCATAAAATGAGAAGCATTAAAAGCCTAAAATGGTAAGCATCAGGTGAAAATATAAAAACAGGTTCAAGTAATCCCATTTCCCTAATGTTAATAATGACAACTCCATGGCTGGGTGTGGTGACTCACACCTGTAATCCTAGCACATTGGGGACCTTGGCAAGAGGATTGCTTGGGGCTTGGAGTTTGAGACCATCCTGCGCAAGAGTGAGATGCTGTCTCTAAAAAAGTGTAGAAAAACTAGGGGGCGGTGCCTGTGGCTCAGTGGGTAGGGTGCTAGCCCTCTATACCGAGAGTGGCAGGTTCAAACTTGGCCCTGGCCAAACTGCAACAAAAAAAAAGAGCTGGGTGTTGTGGCAGGCGCCTGTAGTCCCAGCTATTTGGGAGGTTGAGGCAAGAGAATGGCCTAAGCCCAAGATCTGGAGGTTGCTGTGAGCTGTGATGCCATAGCACTCTACTGAGGGAGGCAAAGTGAGACTCTGTCTCTTATTAAAAAAAAAAAAAAAAGAGCAGAAAAACTAGCCAGATGTTGTGGTGGGTACCTGTGGTCCCAGCTACTCAAGAAGCAGAGGCAGGGCAGGAGGATGGCTTGGGTCCAGGATTTGAGGTTGCAGTGAGCTGTGTTGATGCCACTGCCCCCTAGCTGGGGAGAAAGAGAGAGTAAGACTCTGTCTCGAAACAAAAACAAAAACAAGATGATAACAACACCTTGATTTGTTTAGTTTTCTATGTATCTGAAGGCCTTTTGTTCTTGCCCTATGTGATTACCTGTGCTGTGCTATTTAGACAGGGATTATCACCACTACTTTGTAAATGAGAAGACTGAGAGGTCTGGGATAAATGTCATGACTCAAAGTCATGCGGAAGGTCCTCCGTTTTTCCACAAGTCTCCACATGCGAAGGCACAAGTCCAGCTGCAACAGCCACTTGCTGTTCTGAGAAACACACTAGATGTTCTCACTCTTGGAGCCTTTTGCACACACAGCAGAACCTCCATGGCTCACCAGTGGCCACACTGACCAGCTCCTTACGTGGACCTGATTTTCATACCCATACACGTACATATTAGTACAATAGGCCTTGTTCCTCATGTTGACCACCTCCTTGTGTTTACTGGTGTGTTACATGTTCTAGGCCTCGAGTGGTCACCTTACAGAGGTCCTACTGTATTTTCCTTTCTTGTTGATTGTTTTGAGTTACTTGTTCCTTCAGGGCGCAATCAAGACTATTGCCTCTAACCAACTTTGGTAACGTCTCCAGTTCATCTCTCTAAAACATTCCTGTGGACACGCATTCAGTTGAGTTCATAGTAAGAGCACATTAACATTGTTAAGGTTAATGACTCAGTGTTTTACAGGCTGAAACACGTTTGAAGTTAAATTGCTTATTTGGATTGTTTTATTCAACACGGTAGAAGGCCTTGAGTGCAGGTGTCTTTTACTGCCTAGAAGAAACAGCTCTGTTACCCCCTTAACAGTGTGGTATCAGTAGAGATACTGTCTTTGCAATCCCAGCACTACTCCAGCGGTGTTTCGGAAATGTAGACTATAAAAATCACTGCTAATGAATTTACATTTGCATATAGGTATTGTGTGAGAACAGACACTTATGAAGATAATATATATTATATGGTATATTCATTTGAAATCCTGTCACATAGGAATCATTATTAACTCTGGGGTCTCGATGACATTCCTGATTATCAGTCTCTTGGCCAAGCTGCACAATTATTGAATGGTAATAATAATAATCACAATAGCATTTATGTAGTGGCTACTATATGTTGAGCATTTTGTTAAAACTGTTATTATATGTAAATCCATTTATTTCTTAGAAAATTTAAGTGGCTTCTTATAGCCATGTAAATATTAAGGAATCGGAAGACAGTCATCTGAAAAAATCCCTGCGGTCCACCCTCCACGCCTCTGAATGGTGTATTCCTAGAGCCGGACCTTGAGCCAGGTCTTCTGCTGTCTTCTCCCTCCAAGTTATGTTCCCTGTGTGTGTTAACACTCAGCCTTCTGAACGTCTTTATAGTCACTCCTCCTTTGTTCTTTAGCCTGCCTGCCCTGCTCTAAGATTTTATGTTGAGTGATGACTGTAATATCCTGATTTCTCAGAGCCTTGATGATCAATAAACTAATGCACATAGTTGCTCTAAGTTACTTCTCACTAGGAAAGGTTTTTTACTTAGCTACTAAATGTTCTCAGTGCTAAGTGCACTGGCTAAGGTACTGTATAAGTGCTAATAAAATAACCTATTATTCTTGAAGTTTATATATTTGCATATACTGTTGCTATAAACAAGTGACTTAATTATGGGGATTTTACATACCATATTTGGCCAATACTTGGAAATTTTGCAAGGAAAGAGGAGCATAGAGGCCTTTAGATACAGCTAGAATTTCACAGTATAGGGAGTTGTTTTATCTCAAAAACATGTAAGGCTTGCCCTTCTCTAATTTTCCTGTTTTAATAAATTATTCATAAAGTGTTTTGGAAACAAATAAAAAACAACCCAGAAAGCTTCCAAAGTTTAAAAACAAGCAAAATAACATACTGTGTACAAAGGCTGACATCAGATTTATTACAGGCAACTCAATATAAAATATGAAAATGCCTTTAAAGTTTTCAGAGAAAATTATTTTCAACCCATAACTCTAACCTCAGTCTGTTAATCAGTCAAGTGGGAGACTCCAGACTGCTCTCTGGGTTCATGAAGCCGGGTCCCACACATGTATTCTAGAAAATTACTTTATGATATAACTCTGCAAAACCAGCAAAAAAGAAAGAGAAAGAGTGATACAGAATCCAGCAAACTCTCTCATTCTGAAGAGCAGCAAATAGAGAAAATAGGACCGAACCTCTGGAACTATCCGAGGAAAGCAATGGTTCGGTTTTAAAAGGACCAAAGGATTTGGGAGAGCATGAAGGAGCTCGGGAAATTTCACCCCAAAACAGGACTCCTCAGTATAAAGTGTCTGAATTAGAAGTGCTTGGAGCTCACAAAGGTTGGCAGGGGCTTCCTTTCTATCTGCATAAACTGCACGGGCGGATCCAAAGAGCAAAGGATGATTGACTTCCCGGCCTTAGCTCAACACAGACGAGGCGCTGGAGTGCACCAGACCTGGCCCCAATCATTTCCAGCACGACCCTTGTCCCCCGGGTGAATCTGTCAGTCAGTCTGTTCCCATCTGTTCATCTTCCGACCCCCCTTACCACTGCTCCCCTCCCTCTGAAAGAGGGGTATAAAGACGTCTGCGCCCCCCTGGGGTACCGGGGAATCACTCCAAGGCTCTCCCCAACTGCCCGGCACATACACCTGTCTTACTTATGTGCCTTAATTGTGAGTTGATATTTCAGATAACTTTTATGGGAAAAGGCAAGTTTCCCCTCATCCCAACAGGCACGAGGAGAAATAAAAAAATCAATTTTTTAAAAAGTAACGGGAAACACTAGAAAAATCCAAAATTTGCGAAAGACAATTATAAATCAAAAATGAGGCTGTTGGAGTGGCAAGGCGACGCCTCGAAGGAGAGTCAGAGCCAGCACAGGTCCAGAGAGGGCGGATTCTGACCGTCTGCTCAGAGAGCGGGGTGCTCGGGTCTGGGGTGCTGGGGTCTGCAGGGAGCCTGGGGCGCATTGCGGGACTTTGCAGCTCCCAGCAGTATTCCCTGCTCATTGAAAATTCCCAGGTCTAACTTGAGTTCTCTCCCTCTACCAGAAGCTTTAGTGTTTTCTGTATTCTTTTCTGTAAATAAATTCTGTCTTACCACTGGGGGGTGGGGGGGAAATAATGTAATGAGGAATAATAAAATACATGTATTTAAAAAAATAAAAATAAATTAAAAAAAAAAAAAGAAAATTCCCAGGTCTAGAAGGCGTCCTCAAACTTTTTAAACAGGGGACCAATTCATTGCCCCTCAGACCGTTGGAGGGCCGGACTATAGTTTAAAAAAAAAAAAAAAAAAAAACTATGAACAAATTCCTATGCACACTGCACATACCTTATTTTGAAGTAAAAAACAAAACGGGAACAAATGCAATTCACACCAACGCATGTGGCCCGCGGGTGTAGTTTGAGGACCCCTTGATCAACCCTGTTCCCATGGCATGTTCCCTTCACAGCTCATATCTATCTGTCCACGTCAGAAAGTTACAGGGATATTTCTCAGTCCTCCAAAACCACAGCCCCCCCAAAGCACCCACCTGCAAGGTGGCGCACCTCTGAGGTCGTGGTCAGCCAGTCCCATAGCAGCCCAGGTGGGCCTGACCCCTGCCGCCATCCAGACCAGCCTAACCCGCTTGCACCCACCCTGCCCACGGCTGACCAGCTGCCTAACCCAACAGATCTAGCAGAGTAGGAAATCAGCGGACTGGAGAACAGGTGGGTGCGAACCAGGGCGAGAGCGCGCGGTGCGCTGCTGGATACTGGCCACGATGCGGACAGAAGATGCTTCTTCAAACAAGGAGGCGGGGAAATGACAGCGACCAGAAAGTCCAGGGAGTAAAAGCAAAACAAAAAACAAGTAAAACAAAAGCGTGATCAAAATATAAAGCCAACTAAAAGATGCATTGGTTTAATCGCTAAGGAAGAAAGGGGAGTCTGTGCGAGCTCCCGTGTGGGAGCAGTTCGGCTGCGCAATCCCCACAGCTTCTGGCTCTGCGCTGAGCAGTAGTCACGGAGTCCAAGTGTTGTAAGCTAATAATGCAGAATGGTACCGGTTTTCGCCCTTTAGAATAAAGCTATATATCAATTAGTTCATTATGGTCATACAATACAATGCAAATGGTAGGAATTTTGTCAATAAAAAAGTCAAAGTAGTAATTAATGTGATGAATTTGGAGGATAAGGATTCAGAGCTACCTATCTATAACATTGATTTTACTAGGGAGAAAGTGAGATACAGTCAATAGTTAGTTGACAGGACTAAAAATCAGAGATTCAAGTACATCTTATAATTTTTTTAAGCTATGCAGAAATTAAGAACAGTACTTATAGGCAGTGCCTGTGGCTCAAAGGAGTAGAGCACTGGCCCCATATACCAGAGGTGGCGGGTTCAAACATGTCCTTGGCCAAAAAAACTGCAAAAACAAACAAACAAAAAAAAAGAATAGTACTTATAACTATGTTTGGGATAAGGGAGTAGGAAATTGATAATTATTTATGAACTGTAACCATTATTGCTTTTAATTTACAGATTAATAAAGAGTAGTATTACTATATGATTCAGGGAAGTGTATAAAACCATCAAAATAACTGAAAACAGGTCTTATGGGCAGTAAAGGTGCTTACTACCTTGATGGAATAAATTGAGTGAAGTTATCAGAATCAGAAGGAAGAAAAGGAAAGAGGAAGGAAAGAAAAAAGCAAGGAAGAAGGGAAGGAAGTTAATTCAGTAACCGGAAGAGTATTCTGACAAGTTGCAAAGCAGGAATTAGAAATAAGAGTTGCGTGTTCTCAGTCGTACATCCTAGCTAAAAAGAAAAGTTCAAAGGCAAATAATTTATATATTTGTGTATATATAATAACCACATATTGTCATTATATATCTATATATTCAAAATACATATTTTATGTTACAAATATATATTTAATATTCAAATATATGTTTGGATTTTGTATTTGGATTATCATATATCTATGTATCATTATATATCTATATAAATATCACTATATATATTGTATATACATATTATATATATATATGTTCCTTAATATATACATACATATATATTCCTTCCATAATATATATATATATTCCTTTACCTCTGGGTCTCAAGGGGTACATTTTACGAGGATGTACATAACTACAGTATTAAATTTCAAAAAGTTTCTAAAAGAATCATAACTCTTCACAGCATATGTTTTCTCTTTTAACGTAAAAACTATCAGTGAAAGGTATTAGATGAGCTCCTGGAGCAATTTGGAGTTTTAATATGTTAGCTTGAGAAAGCTTAAAATACATTCATTTTTCTGCATATCCCTTACTGGCGTCTGTCTTTCATTTGCCTTTGGTCCTACAAATGCATTTTAGTATTAACCAAGCTTGAGCCAACTAACCAGACCATGTGCCACTGAATTATATTTTGTAACAAATGGATCTTGTTTCATTTCAAAGGATTTGAACTTGAAATAACTCCTAACAATTTGAAAGCAAATGTCTTTCCTCCTGTCAACCATTGCCTAATTTAAACTTCCCATCTGCATTTGTAATTATGATAAAGACAAATCTGTGCTAAAAAAGGGTTTTTGTTTTTTTTTTTCTCCAAGAAAAGACAAATTTAGGCATATGGCTACTGAAGGATGGCATTTTCATTTCACACTTTAAAATGCTTTCTTATCACTTTGTTATTTATTTTTCAGGTATTTTCAAATACATTTTAACACATTTTAATACTCTTATAAAACTTTAAATAACTATTTATAATGTTGACAATTATTAAAGTTGAAATATTAACTACATATTATTTACTATCAAAATATATGTGGATATGCAGAAGTTATTTTTAAAGTCTCATACACTTGGAAAAATGAAGGCATTTCACCAATGCTTTCTTATAGCAAACAGTAAAATGACTTTTATAATTGTTAGCTCATTGTTTCCAACAATGGAAACAATGTGAAAATTTCCATGTTATTTTGATAAAGTGATTGAATATAATGCGTGTGTCAGGAGCACAGGCTATCTGGTGATCGGGGGCAAGTTACAAGTTCACAGTACCATACTGACCTGAAGAATGTCAGAACCTGGCATTTTAGACATCTTTTTTTATTTTTACAAAACTTTGAATAGATTGAACAGAGTAATGAATCATGCCACAGAAATATTTATTGTTCTAGGTAAAGTCGAAGTCAGTTGATAAACTAGCTTGGCGTCCACCCAAAGGAAGCTGACCCAGGATAAACAGAGAATATATTTTCCTAACACATAAATTCAATATCTTCCAGAAATACCAAACTCCCAAACCCCAAAAACTAGATTATTGGGTTTGATTATGGTTTTGTAGTATCTTTAGCTATGAACCATACTTTCAGTAAAAGATATGTGGCCACAGGTATATTATAGAAGTATTTAACAAAAATAATTACTAATATAAGATTTTTGCTTAAATCAAATTAAGCTCTGTGCTCCTTGGAGTATGTCAGCAAATTATTAACAATTATATAACACAAAATCAGGTGGAATTTTGTAAACTAGTATTTAGATAATTATGTTTATATTTTTGCAAATGTGTACTCAAGTAGACCTAAACTTTGCATATATAGGAAGTTTTTCTCATATTAATAGTCTCATATTAATAGTCAAGCTTCTCTTGAATTGAAAGTCTTCTTATTTACCATATATGTAGTAAATAATGAGAAAAGAGTAGGTAGGAAAATAAAAGATTAGGAAGAGAAGTATTATACAGTTTCATACACAAGCATACATATTTATATTTATTTCATATGAATTTCTTATTGAATAATATTAACAAAATTGTTAATTAATGATTAATCATTAATTAATTTAAAACATTTATTGAATGCATAATGAAAACATTGTGCTATATTCTGAACTTAAAACACAGTGATAAGTGATATGTATATAACCGTATATGTAAGACATTTAATAGTGATATGTGTGTGTGTGTGTATTTCTACGTATATAAACATGGCCTAATAAAGTCCAATAAGGCTAAAGGTAAGCATTTAATTCTGACCAAGAAGCTTGGCAATGATAATTGAGCTAGATGTTAAATTGTCAGTACATATTTATTATGCAAAGAAAATAAAGAGCTTGAATGAAAATTCTGAGACATCGTGACTTAGAAGTGATTGGTGTCAGACCAGTGTTGTAGGGACCAGAAAAAAGCTGGAGAGAGAGACTGAGGCCCGACCGAGTGATGGTCTTTACAACTATGCAGGGTTTGGAACTCAATTTTTTTCTTTTTCAAAATTTTATTTGGAACCATTTTCAATCTTTCAGAAAAGCTATAAGACTAAGTGTCACATAATACCAGTAATAATCCCAAACCTTATGCACCCTCTACCTAGAATCACATATTGTTAACCTTTTCCCATGTATCAATCGTTTGCTCTCCATCTCTTTCTCTCTCCCTTTTCTGTGTCTCTTCTTTCTCTATATATACAGCAGGTGCCAAAAAAAAGGAGTATACACATTTTAAGAAAGGAGAGAAGCTCACTAAAATTGTAATACTCTAGATATGCTGGTGATAAAAGATGAATAGAAGTCGTGTGTGAACACCTCTTATAACTGGCAGAAGTCAAATGTGACTTGAGCATTTAATTTGAATATATATTTTTCCTTTCTTAAAATTTGTATCCTTTTTTGGGTACCCTGTGTGGGTGTGCACCGACATATGTACACACAAGCGTGTGTATATATATGACTTTTTTCCTGAAATATTTCTGGTTAAGTTATATACATCATGTCCTTTCACCTTAAATATGTCATTGGACGTTATCAAAGAATAGGAATACTTTCTTATATACCTCCATAAGGTAAAAACTCAAGTTAATTTAGTATTAGTACAATGCCTTTTTATCCAATTTGCTATTTGCATTTGAGTTTTTCAATGGGCCCAGTAGTATCTTTTGTAGATTTTTTTTTTTTTTTTTTTTTTTTTGCAGTTTTTGGACAGGGCCAGGTTTGAACCCACCACCTCTGGTATATGGGGCCGGTGCCCTACTCCTTTGAGCCACAGGCTCCGCCCTATGTATTTTCTTTTTCTTCAGTACAAGGTCGAATCTAGTCTCAGGTATTGCACGTGGTTATCATCCTTTTTAGTTTCATTAATCTGGAACATTTCTTTGCCTTCTTTTCACCTTTTTTCAATGATTTTATTGTGATGTAATACACATAATATAATACATATAACATTTATCATCCTATTCGTTTATAAGTGCACAGTTCAGTGATTGATATTAAATAGACTCATCATTGTGCACTCATCATCCCCACCCATCTCCGGAATTCATTTCATCTTGCCAAACTGAAGCTCTATACCCATTGAGTCCCCACTCCCCTGTTCCTCAGGCCACTGACGACCACACTTCTGCTTTCTGTCTCTGTCATTTGACAGAGGAATCGTGTGGTGCTTGTCTCTTGTGATGGGTTTACTTCAATGGCACACACAAAAGAAGACTCGCGTATGTTTTGACATGTGTCAGAATGTCCTCCCTTTCTAAGGCTGAATAACATTCCATGAGATGTATGTACCACATTTTGAGTGTTCAGTTACCTGTGGATGAACACATGGGTTGTTCCCACGTCTTAGTTGCTGTAAATAATGCTGCTATAAATATGGGTATACAAGTGTATCTTCAAGACCCTACTTTCCAATCTTCTAGGTAAATACCCATAAGTGGAATTTCTGGATCATATGGTAATTCTACTTTTAATGTTTTGAAGAATCATTCTGTTGTTTTCTACAGTAGTTATCTGATTTTATATATATATTTTTTATCTTTTCTTTTTTATTAAATCATATCTGTGTACAATAATTCAGTCATGGGGTACAGTGTACGGGCTTCAGATACAATCAAAGATATTTTCATCAACCTGATTGTGATAACATTCAAGAGACTTTCTCATTACTT
>CAUYRH010151148.1:0-14261 GCA_963574655.1 Perodicticus potto
GTGATGTAAATGCTCCTAATTCTGTATTAAATCAGCACATTGTACCCAATAAATGCATTAATGTATACATGATCTATGTATTTATGACTCAGTAAAAAAAATGTACATGAATCACATTCACATCCTCTCTCTAAAGGAAACTATCCAGTATTTCATCCAGTTACTGAAAGCAGAACCAAGTCCAGGATCTCTGGGTTATGTACTATTCTTGCTGTCAAGTTCTGAGACAGCTACCTCATAGACTGGTGAAATATCCTACAAATGACAATTTATCTACTCCCAATGCATGCAGTATACAATGGTGGAGAAAGATAGGGATAATTAATAAAAATTCCTATTCAGAAAAGTGAAGAATGATAAACATACTGGTTCATGGCATATATCACCTCTGATTGGATAGGAATACTGAGGGCTCAATATCCTGACAAATGGAATGAATCCACTCATTAGACAATATTACACTTATAACCTAGGAAGCTTTCCATTTTTCTATTGTCCTCCCTGTTCCCTGTTTATTTTCTTTGCAGTTTTTTTTTTTTTTTTTGGCCAGGGCCAGGTTTGAACCCACCACTCCTGGTATGTGGGGCTTGTGCCTTACTCCTTGAGCTACAGGAACTGCCCACCTGTTCCCTATTTTAACTCTATAAGAGAATCTCCTTTGTTCATTGTCTTTCATAAAAAAGTTCACAATTATCATTGGGAAGAATACACATTTGCAATGGGGAGGGGAAAGGCAGAGAACCTGTTGCTCTATATCTGTACTTGAGGAAAAGGGAAATAAAGATTTCCTAATGGTTGGTAATCAGAGTCGAAGTTTACCTAGTCTTTTAAAACTGGGGTTTATTTCTGTCTGTTAGAAATAGAGTTACATGCTCTGCTCATCCCTCGGTCAACCCACAACCTTATGACCTTTGTTTCCACATTGGCTCCTTACTTCTCAAACTTATTGAGACTCTTTTACAAGGAAAACTCATCTTAGAAAGTCATAGGGGTTTATTATTTGTTTCCATTATTATTTTTAGATTTTAACTTCCTCTCTCAGAAATAGGTAGAATAACTAGACAAAAATTCAGTAAAAACATAGATGGTATGAATCACATTATTAAGTACCTGAACTTCATAGGGGGCATGAATCACATTTTCAGCTATTTTGACTTAATTGATAGTTATAGATCACTACACCCAACAATTGCAGAATATACATTATTTTCAAGGGCACTTGTTACATTCAACAGGATAGACCATGTTTGGGCAGCAGAATGGATTGAATTAATTTAAAAGGATTGAAATAACCTTAGTATGTTTTCTGACCACAAAGGAATTAAGTTAGACTTCAGTAATCATAAGACTTCTAGGAAAACACTGCATAGTTGAAAATTAATAAAATACTCTTCTCAGATATATATGTGTGTGTGTGTGTGTGTGTGTATGTGTATAGGTCAAAGAGGAAATCATAACAGAAAATAGAAAAATATTTTGTATGAAATAATTGTTCAAATAGTAAATAGCAAAAGTTGTGGAACATAACTAGTGCTTACAGAGGAATATGTGGTTTCAGTATTTATATTAGAAAAGAAGAAAAGTTTCCAAGCAATGAGATGATACAGGGGTCAGCAAATGACAGCCTGCATGCCTAATCAGGCCTACCACCTATTTTTAGAAGTAAAATATTACTGGGATACAGTCATGTCAATATGTTGTCTATGGCTATTTTTGTGCTTCAATGGCAGAGTTGAGTATTTGCAACACAGGTCAGATGGCCTTAAAAGCCGACTGGAGCCAGCCTCCAACCGAAGCTCTCATCCAGAGGGAAGGATAATGTCCAGAAAGTACCCAATTAAGCTGAAGACTGGGAGCCGAGCTGAGAGAGAAGAGTGATAACTGCAGGTCACCTCTGCTGAGGCAAGCTGCAACTCCAAGAAAGCAAACTTCAGGTACAAAATTCATCCCAAAGGAAAAGTGTCCATCCCCTCCTCCAAGAAAGTTGTGTTACTTCTTCTTCTCTCTTTTTTTTTTTCTTTTCGTTTGCTCCTGTAGGTTTTCTACAGGTGAGCAGTGAACTGAGGACCTCTTATTTCACCCCACGAGTGAGAGCTGTAGGAAGTGGGGTCTACTTCCCCAGAGGGACCCTGTTGTCACTCTGAGATACCATCTCACTCCAGTAAGAGTAGCCCACATCAAAAAATCCCCAAACTACAGATGTTGGCATGGATGTGGAGAAAAGGGAATACTTTTACACTGCTGGTGGGAATGCAAGCTAGTACATTCCTTTTGGAAAGAAGTTTGGAGAATAGGAGAATACTCAGGGATCTAAATGTAGACCTGCCTTTTGATCCTGTAATTCCTCTCCTAGGTGTATATCCTAAAGATCAAAAATCACTTGACAACAAAGGTACCAGATAGTTCATTGCAGCTCAATTCATAATTGTCAAGTCATGGAAGAAGCCCAAGTGCCCATCGACCCATGAATGGATTAATAAATTATGGTGTATGTATACCATGGAATACTATGCAGCATTAAAAAAAGATGGAGACTTTACCTCTTTTACGTTTACATGGATGGAGCTGGAAAATATTCTTCTTAGTAAAGTATCTCAGGAATGGAAAAAGAAATATCCAATGTACTCAGTACTATTATGAAAGCAGTTTATAATCACTCACACTTCCATATGAAAGATGAATTACAATTATAGCCCAGGATGAAGGAGGGAAGGGGAGGGGGATGTGAAGGAAGGGTGGGTGGTTTGATAGAGGGAAGGTTAATGGTGGGACCACACCAATTGAGCATACTGCAAGGGGACAAGTCAAATCTATCAACTATAGAACACAAATGTCTTAACAATGTGATTAAGTAAATGTTGTGAAAGCTATGTTAATTAGTAGGATGTAAGCACTCCAATTTGTACAAATAATCAACACATTGAATCCCATAATGGCATAAATGTATTCATAATCTAAGTACAAATGACTTAATAAAAAAAAAGAAGTCCTACCTTAACAAATTACATAAAGAAGACCAAAACAAATCTAAAGTAAGAAGGAACTAAAAATTAGAACATATCACAACAGAAAATCAGAGAAAGAAGAGAGAAAATTATATAAGCAAAATATTGGTTTAATAACTGAGTAACTAGATCTGGAAGATTACTCTTGACAAAGTCAAGGGGTCAGCTACCTAAATAAACTTCTTGGGACCCATATGAGTTGATGCTCAGAGCACAATCACAGAGCATAGAAAACCTTGTCCTTAAAACAGCCAGTAGAGAAAAAAGAAGCACAACGTCTGATATCTTTGTTCAGGTATTATAGAGAGTCACGCCTCTCATAGGAATTCTAATCAGCCCACTGCAGAAGGTCACTTGAAATACAGCCATCCTTGAGGGCCTAGAAACCATCCAACAAGCTGCATGCATTTTTCTAGCTACACTGATAAGGAGGGTGGGAGGGGAATGCATAATGTATCAACATGTGAAATGAAAGAAAGGCTATAAATCCAGATCCTATAGTTTTTTTAAACTGTCGCAAGTAGATACAGGTAATCTGAACAGCATTTATATGTCAAAGAAATTGAATTCATTATCAAAGTCTTCTCCCCCCTAAAAACTTCAGATCCAAATGGTTTCACTGGTTAGTTCTATCAATCTATAACACCAACCTTATACAAATACTTAAAGAAACATTAACTCTCCTTAATTCATTTTAGGAGCCCATCATTAACCCTAATATTAAGACTCAACAATGGCATTAAGAAAACAAAATCACAGTCTAATGTCCCTCATGAATACAGATGCAAAAAGCTTTAAGCAAATAATGGAAAATTTAATCTAGCAATATATAAAAAGGATAATACATTGTAACTGAATATGTTTTATCTAAAAATCTAACATTGGTTTGTATTTGGAAATCAATTAATGCATACCACCATAGGAAAAAAATATGATATTTCCAATAGAGTAAGATAAAGTATTTGAAAATAAATCCAACATTCTCCCCTAGGGGAGAAAATGTCTTTCAGAAAATTACCTTTAGTTTCATAAAGAACATTTGCAGAAAACCTAATACCATTCTTAATTGTGCCATGGTGAATAATTTTCCCTAAAGATGGGAAACAAGGCAAGAATGTTCTTACTCAGTTTTGTCTTAAAGATTTTAGCTATTGGAAAGATTTTTGGCAAGTATAAGAAAGAAATATTAAAATCACTAGAAATAAAACTGTCTCTAATGACATATGACATGATTCTTTACATAGATAATCCTAAGGAATCTACCATAATAGCAGGAACTAACAAATGAATTTGTAAAGTAGAAGGATACAAGATTCAATAAACAAATGTAAAATTAAATATGAGAAATTATATCATTCAAAAATCATATTAAAAACCCCAAACACCTGAAAATGAATTGGAAAAAGTATGTAAGGCCTTTACTCTGAAAGTGATAAACCAGTGATAATAGAAGCCACAGAAGATCTTAATAAATGGAATTACATACTTTATTCATATTCAAAGTCTCAATATTGGTAAGACAACAATTCTTCCCCTATCATCTATAGATTCTAGACAAATCTAAATTCTAATTCTAGCAGTAATTTTTGGAGAAATTTACTAGTTTTTTTTTTTTTTTTTTGGTCAACTTCTATTTATTTATTTAGGTTTTTTGGTTGTTGGTTTGTTTTTTTGAGGCAGAGTCTTACTCTGTCACCCTGGCTCCCAGCAACCTCAAACTCCTGGGCTTGAGCAATCCTCTTGCCTCAGCCTATAGTAGCTGTGACTGCAGGGGTGCACCATCATGCCCGGCTGGGTTTTTCTATTTTTAGTGGAGACGGGGTCTCCCTCTTGCTCAGGTTGGTCTCGAACTCCTGAGCTCAAGGAATTCACCTGCCTCGACCTCCCATGGAACTAGAAAGGATTGCAGGCGCAAGCCACTGTGCCAGACCTTGGTCAACTTCTTTTAAAAAGAAAAAAAAATGTAATTTTTTCTTAAAAAAAAAAAAAGTGCGTCAGAGTCTTTCAGTCTTTTAAAGAAAAATGTGAAAGTGTCAAATCTCCTAGCACTCTTGTGAGCACAAACCTCTTCATTTAGGGTGCTGCTCCCCTGGATGGTCTTGATCCAGGCCATCATGTCATCTCTGTCCTCAGCCTGAAACAGGCACTTGCAATTGGACGTGGTGAGGCGGAAGACATTTTTCCTCTTGGTCTCGCTGTAAGAGATGTCTATCAAGCAGGCGTTCACACTGATGGGCTGCTCTTCCTCGGAGGGCGTCGTCTGCTCTCTCTTGTCTTTGTACAAGTAAAAGGAATGGCCCCGAAGTACAACATACATCTGTTTCCATGGCCGAATACTTCCACCAACTCCCTTGCCCTTATCGGTGACAAGTGGCTGGAAATGGAGCCATCCTTCCTTGGCAGCATCACTGAAAATCTCTGAGGAAGAATCTTTTCTGGATCCAGAGTCTTCTGAGGACTTCTGGCTGTCTGTGATCTTGATTCCTTTCAGGATAGATACATGTTTAAAGGGCAATTTTGCATCTTCCCTGTAATCATCCAGACCCTCGTTATATGATTTTGATTTTTCTGTCTTGGCGCTGGGCTGGGCATCCAAGCTGGGAGGTCCAATAGATTCGTGATCATGGGAGAGCTGATGCCGAATTTAAGGGAGCTGAAGTGGTGAGGCTGGGAGGAACTGTCGCTATGGAGGGCGCCTGAGAGGTAGAGGCTGAAATAACAGCAGAAGCAGAGATATGTGCAATGTCATGATCAATGCTGTGGCTTGTCGGCTGGTCTATAAATGGAACTGAAGCCAGGGAGTCTCCAGGAGGGCTGGTACTTGAGGCCTTTGGTTCCTCCATTCTCTTTATATGGACCTCCCTGTGAGCGTCATTGGGCAGCCAGCAGGTGGCGTCTGACCCTGGCTCCTGGTCATTGACTGCCAAGATGTAAGACTGATGCCTTAAAGGCTGCGGGATCTGGAGGCCAGATGGAGGTTTTTCCCTTAGGATGACAGTGTCTTTATTATCTAAAACGTCTAACTGCTGAATTTCAGCCTCTTGTAAATTTAAATCCTGATTTCCTTGACTGACAGATGATTGTACATCGGAGGCGCCAGAGTTCTCACTCATCCGAGGGGCAGGCTTAGCAGAAGCTCCAGATAAAGGAGGAGATTTGCCAGTGCCCACTTGCTGACGGGGGGCACTTTCTGTCCTTAACCAGGACTGCTGACTCAGAAGACTGTTTTGATGTAAGTGATTTACTGGTCTTTGGTCTTTGATAGAAACAAACGAGTTCTGGCTGAACAATGGTTTGGTGACATGTGTGGTAGGCGCTTTCAGGGAGCTACTTCGGACTTTCACAAGAGGCGACCTCTCTTGTGATGTCCCCCGAGGTACTGACATTCTCCTGCAAGTAGTCTGAAAATTTCTGTTGGATGGCAGTGTTTTCAGATCTGGGGGAATTTTTTTAAACTGAGGCACAGAACCCACCCCTCTACCTGCCGCCTGTTTGCTGTCGAAATTCACAACACTCGGGGCCACGGTAAAATTTGAACCCTGAAAAGGTTTATGGACTTCTTGTTGCCTAGGTCTTTCATTCTGGGGGATAAACAATGAAATGCCTTAATGTAAAACCAAAGCCTTGAGACGTTCTTTTCAACATAACTGTTTTGGGACCTGGCCAAGAGAATGTTTAATCTTCGGATGGTGATATTTCGCTTTGTTCTTTTCCATCCTTGTTTTTTGAGACTTCGCAAGCCTTCAGCTTGTCACCATCTCCCTCAGGCAGACCAGTCTGACGCGTGGCCATCATTTCATTTCAAATTACAAAGAAGGGACAAATCCTGTGGAGTCCACATTGGGGGGACAATGCCACCACGCACCAAAAAGGGAAGAATTCCGCACGAGGCTACGAGGAGGGGCGGGGCTGGTGAAACAAAGTGCTGGGAAACGAAGGTTTTCATGAAGCCCCTCCAAATGCCGTGATTATTTCGGACTTCAACTGACCCCTCCGCCGTCTTCTTCCATTCTAGAGACTTAAAAACAAAGGCGACAGGTCCGTCTTTGGCAGCGAAGTGTCCAGGCCAACTGCAGAAAGGGATCCCCTTCCTCCCGGTGTCACTCTTGAGTCCAGGAGAAATCCGGGCGGGTCGTGAAGGATCGAGCGCCGGCTCCCAGAGAGATCCTTCAGCAAATTTTCTGCCCCTCGGGGCTAAAATGGGATCCCACTTTTCCAGACCCCCTCGTCGTTCTCTTTCCAACCCTCCAAGAAGCAAACACAAACCAGCCTCAGCGGGGGCCGACGCAGACTCGGCGGCAGCTCCGGGCTGGCCGCCCAGGCTGCCGTGGGAGCGTCTGCCCGGCCGGCGTCCTATTAGGTTATTTTCAATCCCAAATAGAGGTTCAAATAACTAGGAGCATTAAAATAAGTTTTGAAAAAAAAATACAAATAAACTTATATGTAATAACCCAAGGACCACCTTTATGCTTAAGGGCATTTAATTAGATCTGTGGTCAATTTGGTGGGCACAGAATGGTCTGCACCTACAATATATAAAATTATAATTATAAATTATAAGTAATTATAGTTTTTGAATTGTATCTTGTCTTCTTTGCATCCCCATTTTCTCTTAGGAAGCAGGAAACATCAAAGTTATCAGCACTTTAGTTATTGTGAGGGACTTTTCTTTTTTTTTTAAATAATTGCTTACTGATAGAGTTTGGATGTTTGTCTTCTCCAAATCTCATGTTAAAATTTTTGTTTTTGCTTTATTTTTATTATTTTTATTATTAAATCATAGCTGTGTACCTTAATGCAATCATGGGGTTACAATGTGCTAGTTTTATATACAATTTGAAATATTTTCATCAAACTGGTTAACATAGCCTTCATGGCATTTTATTAGTTATTGAGTTAAGACGTTTATATTCTACATTTAGTAAATTTCACATGTACCCTTGTAAAATGCAACATAGGTGTGGTCCCATCAAATACCCTCCCTTCATCTATCCTCCCCCATCTCCTCTCCTCCCTCTCCTCTTTCCCCATTTTCTTGGGCTATAATTGGTTTATAGCTTTCATATGAAATGTATAAATTGGTTTCATAGTAGGGCTTAGTACATTGGATATTTTATTTGATCCCTAGTGTTGGCCTTGGAGCCTGGTGGAAGGTATTTGAGTCATGGGGGTGGAACTTTCACGAATGGCTTGGTCTGCAATGAGCGAGTTCTTGCTCTATTAGATCATGCAAGATCTGGTTGTTTAAAAAAACAAAAAAACAAAAAACTGTGGTCCCCATCCTCTTTCTTCTTCGCCCTCGCTATGTGACATACCCAGTTCCTTTTCACCTTTCACCTTGCCTGGAAACTCCATGGAGCTCAACAGAAGCCGAGGCTGGCGTCATGCTTCTTGCACAGCCCTCGGAACCATGAGCCAAATAACTCTCTTTTCTTCATGAAATAACCAGCCTCAGGTCTTCTCTTACAGTAACACAAAATAGACTAAGACACTTCTCCTTGACACATAGATAGGAGAGAGTGACAGATTGATCATTACAGCAAAGGAGGCAAGACACTGAACAAGAAATAGAGATGTATAGAAAGGCATAAGAACATTATTGAAAACATTAAAGATAGAGAGTCAGATTGAAGATGGAGGCCGAGTAACAGCTTCTGTGCAGTCAAGCACAGTGAGAATGGGGAGAGAAGATTCCAGGCATCTCTGGCCCATTGGTTTTACCCAGAGGCTTCCCTTTGGTGACACAGAAAGTCAGTGAGAGACTTCTGGACCCCACAAGGAGGGCAGAAGTGGTGGCAAGTGGTAGGTGCGTTTATTCGGTTGTAGGTTGTCTGTAGCTGTAACCATAGCAACAGTGAGATTACAAGCAGGAAAAGCCTTACCTGTGGGCTATTTTGGTTGTTTTGGACTTGGACACTCAATTGAACTGCCTTGGGAGATCTTGGGCCAGTGTGCGGATGACTTTGGGTGTTGTCTGGGGCCCTGGACGGAGCTACTGAGCTGGAAAGGAGCTAACATCGTTTAGCTATGGGCTGCCCCTACATCTTGCAGAGCCGAGATTGACCGGGAGAACTTGGGTGAGTTATCTAGTGACTGAGCTGCCCAAAGGCAGGGACTGAGATGCTGGGCAAGTGCGAAGATCCAAGTGTTTGGCAGATTAACAGCCTTGGCCCTCAAGGGCATAGAGGGAGACCGAATTTGGTGCACTGGATAAGCAGGCAGCCATGCCAAGAGAGATCCCAGGGATAAGTGCTTTCCTTGGAAAGCTTCTGCTAGGCCAAGGTTCATAGTTTGGAGTGTCTTTTGAGTGGGCTGAGGAGACATTTGGGCTCCTGAGCCTGTAGGGTCAAAGAAATCAACAGAGGCCTCCAGTCTCCATCTCATATAGCTGTATCAACATTGTGATTAACATCTCATACCTCAGAAAATCACCTGTTGCCAGCTCAATATTTACCAAGATATATATACTGTTTGGCTTTTGGGTTTTGTTTTTTTTTATTTTTTTCCCGTAATTTCAACATTTTTCCTTGACATTTTTTTTCTTTTTGTTTTTTTTCTTTTTTTCACACTATTCTAGTTTAAATACAATCTTCCATTTTTGCCTTCTTTAAAAATTAGAAATTCATTTTTGCTAGTGTTTCTGCCTCTATTACTTGCTTTTTTCCCCCTAATTTTATCCCATAAGGGTTTTTGCTTATTTGTTTCCATTTAATTCATAGTATTTTTGTCTTTCCTCTGTACCTAGTAGAGGTGGGATACTGTATCTGAGCTGGCTGGCAAAGATCTGTTGACCTTAATGGAATCACCCTACCCAGCACCCCCATAGGTTGAGGGTTTTTAATGCTGGGTCATAGTACCCTACTATACATCTATAGTTCTCCTGTTTCTTTGTTTCTTTCTTTAGGTGCCTTTCTTCTTTTTGTCAATATTTCTTTTTAATCACCCTCTCTTCCTTCTCTCTCTCTTTTTTCTTTTTAATCTTTTCCCCCTTCTTGCTCTTCAATCTTCTCATCCTTCTAGTCTCATACCAAAAGGACTCATTAAAACTTTAGGCCAGTGGTACAGTAACTTAAAGAGCAAGAAGAGGTTAAAGGAAAATTAGGGTAAGGAAACCAATACAAGAAAGCACTCATGAAGAAGAATCAGCAGAAAAATCCTGGCAACATGAAATACCAGTCCAGAGTAACCCCTTCTAGGGATCATGAGATAGCTACAGTAGAGGATTCCTCCTACAAAGAAATGTTAGAAATGACAGAAGGGGAATTTAAAATACAGATGATGAAAACAATGAAAGAAATTGGGCAATAACCAAAAGGAAATTCGAAAACAGAATCAAATAAGAGATGAACTATATGAAGAATATAGAAAGGATATAGCAGAGCTGAAGGAACTGAAGCAGTCAATTGTGGAACTAAAGGATGCAATAGAAAGTATCAACAACAGATTAGATCATGCAGAAGAAAGAATCTCAGAGGTAGAGGATAAAGCTCTTGAGATAACTCAGATAGTTAAAGAGTCTGAAAAGAAGAGAAAGAAATCAGAACGTTCACTGACAGAATTATGGGAGTCTATGAAGCATTCAAACATATGAGTTTTAGGCATCCCAGAAGGATAAGAAGAATGCCCCAGAGGGATGGAAGCCATTCTAGAGAATATTATAAATGAAAATTTCCCAAATAACAGCAAAATTCTGACATATTCCTTTCAGAGGAATATCGGTCCCCTGGTCACCTCAACTCAAATAGAGCTTCTCCAAGGCATACTGTGATGAATTTGTCTAAAGTCAAGACAAAAGAAAAGATTTTGAAAGGTAGCAGGATTAAGGGCCAACTGAACTACAGGGGCAAACCTATCAGGGTGACCGCAGACTTCTCTGATGAAACTTTTCAAGCCAGAAGACAATGGTCATCAATCTTTAACCTTCTTAAAGGGAACAATTTCCAGCCCAGAATTCTATATCTCGCTAAGCTAAGCTTTAAAGTTGATGGATAAATCAAATCTTTTATTGATATGCAAACATTGAGGAAATTTATCACAATAAGACCAACTTTACCGGAACTATTTCAACCTGTCCTAGACACTGACTATCACAATGGACCTCCAGGAATGTAAACACCCACAAATTGAAGGACAGAACCTAGTTTCCACAATGATGCAAAAGACAAAATTAAGCAATGGACTTTTAAAAATAAACTAAATAGAGAGCTACCACACTTCTCATTTATCCCGATAAATGTCAATGGCTTGAATTCCCCACTGAAGAGGCATAGATTGGCTGATTGGATTAAAAAATAAAAGCCATCTATTTGCTGTCTTCAGGAAACACACCTCACATCAAAAGACAAATTAAACCTCAGAGGTAAGGGTTGGAAGTCAATTTTTCAGGCAAACAGAACTCAGAAGAAAAAGGGGTTGAAACATTTTTTCAGATTTATGGATTTAAAGCAACTAAAGTAAAAAAAAGACAATGATGGTCACTTCATATGGTTAAGGGAAAAATACAACAAGAAGACATTTCAAGTATAAATATTTATGTGCTCAATTTCAATGCTCCCATATTCTTGAAACAGACCTTGCTTAGTCTTAGCAATATGATATCCTATAACACCATAATAACATGCGACTTCAACATCCTTCTCTGAGAGCTGGACAGATTCTCTAAATAAAAATTTAAAAATGATATTAAAGATTTAAATGACACCTTAAAACAACTGTGCTTGATAGATGTACATAGAACACTCCATCACAAAGATATGTAATATACATTCTTCTCATCATCCCATGGAACGTTCTCCAAAGTTGATCATACCCTAGGACACAAAACAAACCTCAGCAGTATCAAAAGAATTGAAATTTCTACCTTGCATCTTTTCAGACCACAGGCACTAAAAGTGGAACTCAACTCCAACAAAAACGCTCAACCTCACACAAAGGCATGGAAGTTAAACAATCTTATGCTGAATGATAGCTGGGTGCAGGAAGAAATAAAAAAGGAAATCATTCGCTTCCTGGAGTATAACAAAAATGAAGACACAAACTACCAAAATCTATGGGATACAACAAAAGCAGTCCTGAGAGGAAAATTTATCACTTTAGTAGCCTACATTCAAAAAACAGAAAGAGAGCATATCAACAATCTCACAAGCCATCTGATGGAATTGGAAAAAGAAGAACAATCTAAGCCTAAACCCAGAAGAAGAAAAGCAATTTTCAAAATTAAATCAGAGATCAATGACATTGAAAACAAAAGAATCATTCAGAAAATTTATGAAACAAGGAGTTGTTTTTTTTTTTTTTAAATGAATAAAATAGATAAGCCTTTGGCCAAACTAACTAGAAATAAAAAAGTAAAATCTCCAATAAACTCAATCAGAAATGATAAAGGGGAAATAACAACTGATTCCACAGAAATACAAGAGATTATCTCTCAATACTGCCAGAAACATTATGCCCAGAAATTTGGCAATGTGAAGGAAATGGAACAATATTTGGAATCACACCCTCTCCCTAGACTTAGCCCAGATGAAATAGATCTCCTGAATAGACCAATTTCAAGCACTGAGATCAAAGAAACAATAAAAAATAACTCCCCCCCCCAATAAAAAATGCCCTGGTCAGGATGGCTTCACACCAGAATTCTATCAAACCTTCAAAGAAGAGTTTATTCCTATATTGCAGAAATTATTCTAAAAAATTGAGGAGGAAGGAATCTTCTTCTCCAACACGTTCTATGTAAGCAAACCATCACTCTAATACCAAAACCAAGAAAAGATCCAACTAAAAAGGAAAATTTCAGACAAATTTCACTAATGAATATAGATGCAAAAATTCTCAACAAAATCCTAGCCAATAGATTACAGCTTATCATCAAAAAAGTCATAGGTCATGATCAAGTAGGTTTCATCCCAGGGATGCATGCAAGTTCGTAAACATTATTCACCATATCAATAGAAGCAAAACCAAAGACTATATGATCCTCTCAATAGATGCAAGAAAAGCATTCTATAAAATCCAGCATCCTTTTCTAATTAGAACACTGAGGAGTATAGGTATAGGTGTATATTTTTGAAACTGATTGAAGCTATCTATGACAAACTCACAGCTAATATTTTACTGAATGGAGTAACATTGAAAGCTTTTGCTCTTAGAACTGGTACCAGACAAGGTTGTCCTCTGTCACCATTACTATTCAACATAGTGCTGGAAGTTCTAGCCAAGTTCTTGTCTAGACAAGACAAGAAAATAAAGGGCATCCAAATGGATTCAGAGGAGGTCAAACTCTCCCTTTTTGTTGATGATGTGATCTTATACTTTAAGAACCCCAAAGACTCAACCACAAGACTCTTGAAAGTCATCAAAAAATACAGTAATGCCTCATGATATAAAATCAATGTCCACAAGTCAGTTGCCTTTGTATGCACCAACAACAGCCAAGATGAGAGGTTAACTAAGGATACAACTCCCTTCACCATAGTGCCAAAGAAAATGAAATACTTAGGAATATACCTAACAAAAGAGGTGAAGGATCTCTATAAATAAAATTATGAAACCCTAAGAAAGGAAATAGCAGAGCAGAGGACTTTAACAAATGGAAGGACATACCATGCTCATGGCTGGGAAGAATCAACGTTGTTAAAGTGTCTATACTTCCCAGAGCAATTTACCCATTGAACACCATCCCTATTAAAATACCAACATCCTACTTTCAAGACTTGGAAAAAATGATTCTGCCTTTTGTATGGAACCAGAAATAACCCTGTATAGCTAAGGCAGTTCTTAGTAAAAAAAAACAAAGCTGGGGGTATCACCATACCAGATTTTAGGCTGTATTACTAGGCCATAATGGTCAAGACAGCATGGTACTGGCACAAAAATAGAGACATAGATATTTGGAATCATATAGAAAACCTGGAAATGAAACCAACAACTTACAGCCACTTAATCTTCAATAAACCAAACAAGAGCATCCACTGGTGGAAAGACTCCCTATTCAATAAATGGTGCTGGGAGAATTGGATATCCACATGTAAAAGACTGAAACTGGACCCTCACCTTTCCCCACTCACAGAAATTGATTCAAGATGGATAAAGGACTTAAATTTAATGCATAAAAACGATAAAAATTCTCAAAGAAAGAATAGGAAAGATATCGGCCTGGGGAAAGACTTTATGAGGAAGACTGCCATGGCAATAGCAACAACAGCAATAATAAACAAATGGGATTTAATTAAACTGAAAAGCTTCTGTATAGCCAAG
>CAUYRH010151153.1:0-10458 GCA_963574655.1 Perodicticus potto
GAAATGTTATATTATATTTAATCACAAAACCTCCCAATACTTAAACATTAATTAATAGATGTATTTAAAAGACCAATATCAATAACTTTAATTTAAAAAAAAATAAAAAAATTCTCCCCCCAAAAACAAACCCCCAAATAAAAATTAAATTTAAAAAAACAAAAAAAAACCACTAAAATTCAAAAAAAAAAAAAAAAAACCCCCCCACAAAAAAAAAAAAAAAAAAAAAAAAAAAAGAGTAAAATAAAATACTTCCAGGTAAACCCTGAAAAACTTCAATTTAAATCTTAACCAAAAGAACTATAAAATAGTGCCTTCTAAGATCTAAAGAAAAGAAGAAAAAATAAATCACCCAGAATAAACAAGTGGGAAAATCAGGAAATAAATTCAGTGAACATAAAGGAATTTATAAAAATATAAGAAAATATAAATAAGTATTTGCTGTACAAAGCAACAAGAATAATAATAAATTTAGAGGAGGGAACATAAAATTACAATGTAAGACATGAGGAAATATTCAAACTTAAACATTCTTAAGATTTTTTGTTGTTAAGAAAATGAATAGAAGTATTGACTGTATTGGTATTATATTTTATTTTTTTATTTTAAGCAAACTGAATATTTCAGAGTCACCCTCAAAATAAAACATAGAATATAATGTTTTCCATTTGGTAGGGTAAAAAAGTAGATAAGTAGAAAAGCAAATCAAGAAAAATATAAAAGGAGAAAAAGAAAAATATACTCATAAAATGTATAAAAACAAAAAAATTAAATAGGATCTATAAAAATTAATATAAATATGTCAGCAATCACACAACCACATACACAACAAATGAGCTACATTTAATTCACAACTTAAAGATTTTAAGGAAAATCAGATATATGCCATTTAAAAGAATTACTCCTAAAGCAAAATAAAAGAGAAATCTAAAAAGTAAAGAGATATAAAGAGAAATATAATGTTGAAAACTAAGAAAAATAAAAAGAATGCACTTACCTATGTATTAATAATACATGAAACAAACTTTAAAGCAAGACTACGTTTTAAGGATAAACTGTAGTTAGATACTGAAAGAATACTTTGGAGGGTCCTATATTTTGTTATATAAATGCCTTGAATTTCATACCCTCAAAGTACATAAAGCAAAAACTAAGAATTACAATGAGAAATGAGCAAATCCACCTCCACTAAAACCTGTTTTTTTATGTATCTCCTAGTGATGATTCAAGCAGACTTGAAAAATCCTTGAAATATAGATGATCTGAACATCGACTTTCCTCTAAGGAAGAATGTGGATCCTTTTCCAGCCCACACAGAACAGGTATTAAAAAGTGCCAATGTCCTAAACCACAATAGGGAGCTCAAAAGTGCCAATAACTCAGTACCACAGAGATGACATTCTCTGATCCCAATGCAGTAGCAAAACAATTACTTGAAAATCTTTTTCATTTGGAAATATCAAAACATGTTTCTAAATAACTAATTGGAAATTGAAATCATAATTGAAGTAAAATGATAGTTGAGGCAATTAGAACTGAAAATAAGTGAAAGCACTATATGTTAATACAAAAATCAAATAGGTTAAAGAATAAAACTTTAAAAATATAGAATGATAAATATAAGAAAATAAGTTAGAACTAGTAAAATAGAAAGCCAAAAGAAAAAAACTCCAGAAAATTGTTAAGACCATAACTTATTAATTTGAGAAAAATAATAAGATAGTCTATAATTTTTGCTAACAATTCAAGGAAGTATAGCTAAGCAATAATGAGATCAAAGGATACTATAACCATAGAGAGAGTGGAAGAAAGAAAATTATAGAAGAAGCTCTATGCCCGTAGTAATAAAAAGTTAGGCAATCATTTATTAGAAAAATGTATCTTAAAACATCTATTTAAAATTGTAAGTGACTTTTGTATATTAAAGAAAGCAAATTGGTAATTAAAAACTTAGCCACAAAGATATTGTTTTTCAGATAAATTCTATCAAATCTTCAAGAAACACACTGAAAAGCAGTGTATTTTATGAATATAGATTTATGTTATAAAGTATAAAAAATAAATAATACTTTAAACTGTCATTCTTTCTGAGAAGGGAGGTGAGCCCAAACAGATGAAGACAGTTAAAAATATGAAAATGTTAGTATTTATTTAATTTTTGTGTTGAGTACATGAACGTATGTTTTATTTTTCCTTAATTTAAGTGTTTAAAATTTTTATTTAAAAGATGAATGTTTTAAAATAGAAACAAATGAATGAGTAGAGTGGGACTAGAAATACGCAGGTTTATGTCCGCACAATGCTTAAGAAAATGTGAAGAGTGGTCAGTGGCAACAACACAAAGTTTAAAAGCACTGTTTTTCTCCGCAGCATGGCTGATGGGCAGCTGGCGCCAAAATGCTCTTTGCTGAGAACTTCAGATTGTTAGATGTTCAGGCTAAGGGCAAGAAGAGAGCTTTTGCTGACTCCTAGCCATCAGGCATTGTGTCGTCTATAAGCCTGACGTGTATGACATTTAATCTTCACTTTGCAGCCACAGGGTAGTAATACACTTGAAATACAGGAAATACTTGGCTCAGAAAAAGATAAATTCTCTGCTCAGTTTTGTACAGTGGATAATGGGTAGGACAGGAATTTGAACTCACATCTATTTAAACCCCTAAAGTATGTGGCCTTTTCATCACAGCTTAGAAATAACTTAATAATGATGATAACAATGATGCTTAGAATGCGTGCGTATTGGGCACTAAATTAAATGCATGGATTATACCTCAATTAATTCTTTAAAAACTGTTCTAGTTTTAGTCGTTCATTTTATACATGAGGAATTTGAGGTTTGGAGAAAGGATCCAGCATGTTTATACTAGTGTGCCCCAGAAACACAAAGGGACCCCGCTCCCCTGCAGAGAGTCTGTAACATTAGTCACTCAATTGACCCTACCAAAATAAGGTAGAATGTGGTTTTAGGTGGGACAGAGGCAGATTCGATTCATCTGCCCCACCTAGGGCAGTGTCTAGGAGAGGCCCTCTTTCCAGACTCCCACTGACAAAATGAAAAAAACCTGATGCTCACATTATTACTTCATTCTTCAAGAAGTGCCACAGTCCAGGCCTCTTGCGTATGGACTTACACTGTGAAATGAATAAAGCAGAGTATTTCACACGAAGCCACTGGACTTTTCCTTGACTGTCCTTTCCCTCAAATCCTACCACCAGACCCTCATTTACAGCTGGCAGAAACAGTGGCAGCTTTAATTAAACAGTGTCGTGTTTGATTTCTTCACACGTCTACAGGATGCTAATGAAACGGGACACTGTGTCAATGGGATGAACACTGGACCTGGTTCCACCTGAAGACCCGGGTCTTTTCCTTCCCCACTGCATGTAGGAAATCTCTCAGAGAAGGTGCTCAGTCTCTCTGACTACCAGTTTCTTCATCATTCACTTTGGAACTGAAGGCGCAAGGCGTATGAACTGTTATTGCAAAGAGCAGTTACCACACTAACTTTACTGTAATTAAAGAAGACATTTCTTCACCTGGATGTCTTAATCTCTCTTTAAGGGGTGCCCTAGTTATTCTGCTATTCTTCTGCCAGTGAAATTTTTATTTTTAAATAAAAAGGGAGGAAATAACAGAACTGATGATTTCAGCACCTCAGCCCTTGCCATTTCCATATTCTATTTCATTCACCATCAGAAAAACAATTTTAAAATTTCAGTCTTTAATGATATTTGATAGAATTAGGACTGCAAAACTGGAAAGCAAATAGGAAGCCACATATGGAAAATAATTACTTAGAGAAAGTGGTGGGAACCATGAAACAAAGAATACTGAGAGAGAAGTTAGAAGAAAAGAGAAAAGATAGAAAAGCAGGAGTGATGGACGAAGAGCAGAGGCAAACTTCAGGTGGACAGCTTTGGAGATCCATGTAATCCTGTGGTTGTAGATGGTGCAAAAATGTAGGAGACAGCACAAAGTAACCGGAAAGTGAAGATGAGAATAAAGAGGGGACAATTGTACAAGTCATATAATATCAATATTATATAATCTCACTAGCTACCAAATATTGAGGATCTAATAAGGATGGTACTACTGAATGCACATGTTTGTTTTAGTTAATTTTTATAAAAACTTCTAAGGCCAGTGATCCAGGGATCATTGGATTGGTACTGATTTATTCAGCATGGCTAGAACAAGGGGGTCACAGATGACAAATCAAACTCTACGTGTTTACTGAGATATTTCAGGGAAGAGAGAGCAGATTCTTCTTCATTGAGAGAAACAGTAAAGTAGTATGTGTAACAACTAGATGAAATTTCAACATTTAGCTAGCATGTTTGTGATAATTGTATGGTTAATATAGGTGAGATAGAACCACAGACTTTATAGATGTTCCTAAATATTCAGAAATGAATGCTGACATCACTCCTATGGTATTTTCCGGGACAAAACTAATCTATCACTAAGGGTCCTAGAGACCCAGAAAAACATAATCAACTCTCAAAGCTTCAGCATATATCTCCCTTCCCTCTCCTCTCTGCTCCTTTCTTCTCCCTTTTCTCTTTCTCCAGCCTCCTTCCTCCTTCTTGCTGACTTGCATTCAGGCATAACTACACAGAGCTTTGTCATCAGCACTTTTTCATTTTCTAATTTACCAACTCTATATGAGATCCAATAGAAGAGATATTTTCAGAAGCAAACAGTACTGATTATGCTATTTTTTTCTCCCCGAGTTCTTATTAATTAGATCACTCATTCTAACTCTCCTTTCTTCCATCAAGTGGTTTTAGGCTATTAAACCTTCATACAACATAAGCCGCCTCAAAGAACAAAGGCCAAATCTCTACTGAATATGGTAGTATTGAGCGTTTGGTGGCTCTGAACACTAGCTGGGGTGGCTAATACAAACACAGATCCAACATCAGCACCTGATGACATACTCTAAGTAGCTGAAATTCTTTTGGAATAATGCAGAGAAAGGAATCCAAAACCTTTTAGGAAGCAGAAATGCTGCTTAATTTGATTTATTATTTACATTCCACAGCTCCTAAAATGGGACTGTGAAAAGATCCAAGGCAAGAGGTCAGTTTCTTCTGCTTTCAAGCGAAGTTCACACACACACACACACATATTTACATATCAATTTTTTATAATATATAAATAACAGATATAAATGTAACAGAAAAATAACATATATGACAGGTTGGATTGTCCAGAGTGGAAATTGACATAGTGTTTGCAAATCAAGATGTTTATTAGCAATAAGTATCTTTAACAGAAAGGAAGTGGGAACAGAATTGGTCAGAGAAAGATGTTGAACAACAGTGCAGGACTAACAAAGCCTCGGCCAACTGGAAGGGAGCTCTAAAGAGAGCATTGCCAGGCAGAGTGCCCAGCGTCAGGTGGAAATGTCCACACCTTCCTCCCCCCACCTTGCTCAGACTGCCTAATGAAGGGCATAATCGGGAATAAAGACGCTCCATGCAACTGGAACTAACTTTGAAGGAGCTGACAAAGCCTTTTGTTGAAGACTTGTAATGAATATATTGCTTTCTACAGTTTCTATCTCTGTAAAATACCACTTATGGAGTCAGTAGCTACTGAAAGGGATGGAAATCATGTGTTTGAGGATATCATGACATATAGGAGTTTCCAAATCCTTCCCTTAATTAATGACTTCTCTCTTCAAATCCCTGATAAACATCTCAGGGCAAATTAGCACTCTGTTACTGGGCAAAATTCTGCTCTCTAATATAAAACTAAGTAGAACAAATCAAGATTTCCTTTCTCCCTGAATAATGTAGGCCTGAGGGATTCCATACAAAGCAGCCCCCACTTTTTTAACCTAATCCTCCACAAATAACCAAACCTGGGGCCAATTATTATTCTATTACCTATCTTTAGCAAATTTGTGAATGAGAAGATTCAGGAGAAATCAATACCGGATTCCCCCACTCAGGGCTGGACATAAATTCCCATTTTTCTGGGCCTGAGCCTCCCTGAGCGGGGGCTCTCTCTAGGCCTACACAGGCCCTTTGCAGGCTGCATTCTCTGAACACAAATGAGCTCATAAATGCCACTGACCTGTATCTCATCTGGGCTGCCTCTCCCAGAACAGGGAACACACTGTAATGCCCCTCCCAGAGCAGAGAAGCCACCCTCAGGTGGGACCATATTCCTCTGCACAATGGCAGTTTAAAACTTTTCTTCTGCCCACAGGCCTCTGGTGCCAAACAGTTGTGACATATTCCAGACATACCTTCCATCTCCCCAGAACCCCCTGTCCTCAGGATATGAAAAGCAGCATATAAAACCCTAGACAGAAGGCCCAAAGGGGCCACGCACTCGGGTCCCCCCTTCTGCTACCAGATGTTCTGTTCCCCTCTTTCACTTTATCTATCTATCTATCTATCTATCTGTAAAATCTGTCCTCTTGAGTACTCAGTGGTCCACAGATTTATTCTTCATATCTCTAGGACCAAAGACTCGGCAGAGAGAGATTCCAGCTACATAAAGCTCACATGAGATTTCTTCCTTAGGCATAGTGGCAGGGATCACAAACATAAAAGGAAGTTTATGAAGTGCGACCACGCCCGTATGTTTTTCTATCATTCACTTTCTGTAGAGCTCCAGTTCCTGAAAGTAAATTTCCCAGGCTAGGGAACTAAGTGCATCTCTCAGGCGTATCTCAGGAATTTGGACTTATACTAGTCCGAAAGGATAAGAGTAAAAAAAAGAAAAAGAATACTATTCCTGCAAAGAAAAGGAACAGGCTCATAGCATACTTCTCTAAACTTCGATTCATCCTCTTGAGCTATGATCATTAATTCCTTTGAAAGCTCCAAGCTCTGTAATTACAGTGCCTTAAATTATCCTGGCATTTGGCCAATATAGATTTGCACTTCTAATCCACAGTGATGGGATAGGGCCAAAAAAGGGCAAATAGTTTTCTACTCTAGATTCCTGACAAGATTGTGTGCAATTAAAAAGAATTTTACTTTCTAAAAGATGATTTAATAAATTGTATAATTGATGATTTCTCTGAATACTCACTCCTACTCTCCTAAAACTCTGTGCTGTTATGTCACGACTGCTGAAACTTTCAGCTCTAGGTACATTTACACTTCTCAGAACACTGTATCTCTGCTTGTCAGCCACCTGGATATTCCAAATGAATTATAAAGGTTAAGGATGGTTTTGTCCTTTTCTCTCCTTTAGGCTGAAGTGAAGTAGGTAGAATTATGACCCCTCTCAGTTAATTTTTTTCCCTCTTTAACAGTGGCCTGTGAAGATCTTCCAGTGCCTCTGACAAACTCTTAAAGAAGTGGGATTATGTGTCAAAATAGTAACTGCCAGGAGAACCTCTGAGAGCCAGAGTGTGTCAGGAGCAGATGGTTTATAGCTGCTAGCTCTCAAGAGGGTCTTCCTGGTTTTACACCCACGGTATGTCACAAGCTATAGGTTCTAGACAAAAGTATTTTTTAGGCTGGAAACAGTTTGAAATTCAAAAGTTCGATTCTATCCTGAGTTAATTCCCTTCTAAATGATTAATATCACCAAGTACGTTTTTATATTTTCAAATAACTAATGTAAATGGGAAGATATTTGGAAGCTAGAATAATGCAGATATGTGTGTATGTGTGTGGGTATGTGTGTGGGCATGTGTGTGGGTTTGTGTGTGTGTGTGGGTATGTGTGTGTCTGTGTGTGTGTGGGTTTGTGTATGTTTGTGTGTGTGTATGTGTGTGGGTATGTGTGTGTGTATGTATGTGTGTGTCTATGTGTGTGTGTATGTGTATGTGTATGGGTGTGGGTACATGTGTGTGCAAACTTGTCTGTCTGTGTATTGGCTCAGGTCATGTGGGGATAGACAACAGCTCTAACATGAAGAGTATAAGTTGATATCTTGGAAGTGTTGAACAACTGAGTATGAAAACAGCCTCAAATCTGATGGCACATGTATGAGTTAGAAAGCAGAAATGGCCCCCTTACTAAACGTAAACAGTAATTTTCCATAAGTGACCAAATAGAGACATAGGGCACACTACTGAGGTAGACTCCACGAGTGGCTTGTCGCAAGCCTACAAAACATTAGAAGCATTAAGAGCCGTTGAGACTTAGAAATCAAATGAGCTGAATCATTGATATGATTTGGAAAAAAACTCCACCGTTGGTTTCGAGAATCTGCCTTGGAGGGATACAAGAGTGGGAGTCTAAGGTGTAATCAGGGCAGGACAAGATAATTCAGCAAAAAGCAATGGCTGTTTGTAAGAAACACTACCTCTCATTCTCAGCCTCATATCTCTCCATGTTGCTGAAAACTTTGGCCATTTTGTGACAATTGACATTTGCTTATTCCTTCATACATCATCCTCTAAAGCCATATTAGGCTACAATGAAGCAAAATCAAAAATAAGCTTCAGAAAAATGGAATAATTTTTTTCTTCATTATCAGTCCTTCTCCCTTTCATAATTTTATCAAAATTTGATTGTAGCAGTAATGTGGATTTTATTTTTCTTTTTAAGAATGAGGGGATATATTTTCTCTGAGCTTTCTCTAGACACAGGTATTTCAACAAGACACCAAAGAAAATATATAGGCTGTCGAGGGTCTGTAAAACTTTTTGAAAATGTATAGACAAATATAAAAATAGATACAAAGACAGATGTAAATGAAGACATACATGTCGATGTAGATATATAATCTTAAACCTAAAGTCAGCATTCTCTAAGCTTATTCTACATGATCAAATATTAGCATTCCCTTTACTTGTTTTCTTCTTCCTTGGAAATCATATTAAAGACAACATAATATAGGTTGAAAACCTCAGGGCTATAGACAGAAGACGGTTTACTGCCATTTCCTGGTTTTGTGACCTTGAAGAAATACTTTAAAATTTCTGAGTTTTTTTTATTTTCTCTAAACTGAACATCAAAATATTTATGAGATTTAAATTAGGCGAAAGTAATTATAATGAATAATATAGCCAATATAGACAGCATTCTTTGCAATAGAAATTATTTGATTTAACACTGCAACAGAATATGAGAACAATTTACATGGAATATACACTTAACATATATTAATGCTTGTATAAAATGTGTAACTCAGAAATAACTCGATAATGTATAAAATAGGTATATTTGAAAATTTTATAATAATATTTGTATTACAATTCTTGTATTATATCCTTCTATCAGCGATCTAAATCATTCGCATGAGTATTTCAGATTGCTTGAAGCAGAGAATGAATTTCGTGAAAGAATATGAATTGGCTCCCATAACCCCTGAGAGGTTCTCTGACGAGGACCAGAGTCTGTAGGAGCAGTGCTAAGCCCACACTCGGCTGCAGCCCCAGTATGGTAGGAATCCCACTACGGAGAACAGCAGGACTTCAACTTGTAAGCCACCAGCAGCACAGTCTTGCCGTCTCTGCTGCCCCAGGAACTTAGTTTTTCTATAAGTACAAAATCACAAACAAGAATTCTCCCAATCCCCTGCTTTTATTTTCATTAGTGCAAATTCAATATCTGGGGTTCATCTGTCTATTTGGGGAAGACTAGGTTTCTGAACTCTAGTTGCTAGAGAGGCCCAAAAAGTCAGTATCTGGTATATTCAGTAACTAAAGTAGGTGATGGTTCTGCCATCTCTTAAGACTTTGGAAATACCTGGAGAATAAAAGGGGGCTTCAATGATAACAGGCAAAATAAAAGGAGAGATATATTTATTATTTTAGACACTTTTTTCCCTCTTTTTTTTAATTAAATCATAGCTGCGTACATTAGTGCAATCAAGGGGTACAATGTGCTGGCTTCATATACAATCTGAAATGTTTTCATCAAACTGTTTAACATACCCTTCACGACATTTTCTTAGTTATTGTATGAAGACATTTGTATTCTGCATTTAGTAAGTTTCACCTGTACCCTTCTAAGATGCACCATAGATGTGGGCCCACCAATTACTCTCTCCCCACTCCAACCTCCCCCCCTTCCCATATTCTTGTGCTATAACTGGGTTTTAGCCTTCATATGAAACCTTTAAATTAGCTTCATAGTAGGGCTGAGTACATTGGATACTTTTTCTTCCATTCTTCAGATACTTTGGTAAGAAGAATATGTTCCAGCTCCATCCATGTAAACACGAAAGAGGTAAAGTCTCCATCTTTCCTTAAGGCTGCATAGTATTCCGTGGTATACATGTACCACAATTTATTAATCCATTTGTGGGTCAATGGGTACTTCGGCTTCTTCCATGACTTAGCAATTAAGAATTGGACTGCAATGAACATTCTGGTACAGATGTCTTTGTTATAATGTGATTTTTGGTCTTCTGGGTATATACCTAGTAAAGGAATTATGGGATCGAATGCCAGGTCTATAAAAATATGGAACGCTTCACGAATTTGCATG
The DNA here is from genome assembly GCA_963574655.1 of Perodicticus potto. Taxonomy (NCBI): domain Eukaryota; kingdom Metazoa; phylum Chordata; class Mammalia; order Primates; family Lorisidae; genus Perodicticus; species Perodicticus potto. Next base: position 10,414 of record CAUYRH010151153.1, read on the forward strand.
TCATCCTTGCACGGGCCATGCTAATCTTCTCTGTATCGTTCCAAT
>CAUYRH010151154.1:0-11604 GCA_963574655.1 Perodicticus potto
TCATATATCATTAACAAAGAGTACACTGCTATAAAGTAAATCTCCCCACTTGAATTCTCTCCCTCTACCAGGAGCTTTAGTGTTTTCTGTATTCTTTTCTGTAAATCAATTCTGTCTTATCACGGAGGGGTGGGGGGGGAAATAATGTAATGAAGAATAATAAAATACATATATTTAAAAAAAGTATTAAAGTATGTACAATTATTATACATTAATAAAATTAAATTTAAAATGTTTATCACCAAGTATTTTCCCAACTTGACAAATATGCCCCTGCCTTCTGGTAGATTATGTTCTAGACATGCATTTTCATTTACTGACCTGAATTTTAAAGGACAATTAGATATTTATTGAAAACTTCATTTTCCAGCTGGCTTCCTCATACTAGTTTTACAGCCCCAGGTTGAGTATCATTTAATGGAACCCTGTTTGTTTGCTTAGCTAATTCATACAACAATACTGTGTAAAGTAATACAACTGAGCTATAATTTTTCATTAAAATGAAACCCTTCAAAACTAATAGTGGCAAAGCTAAAGTAGAAAATAATCACCTGTTCAGTTGTAGAATGAACTTTTGGCAAACATCATAGAAAATGATGGACGTGAGTGAAGAATGGTGCCCTGTGGTCATACTGACAATAACTGAAATCAAAACTATTCGGTCACTGAATATTTAGTTTGCTCATGGACCATGATTAACTTGGGCTATGTTTACATTCTAATATGAATTTATTACACAAACATCATTTTCTTGTTTGATTGGGAGAACTGTGTCAATAATCTAAAACAGATTTATAGAACTTTATGTCATTTTAATTGTAACTGTAATCATATGAAATACTCGATGCCGAGGAAATACAAAGATATTTATGCATGCAATATTTTAAGGCCTACTCAAAAATGTGTTGGGAAATGATAAATGAAGGAAAAAGTTTGCAACAAAGAACCCATTGTTGTGCACTTAGTATTAAAAGTCATCACTTCATTATTTTGACAGCCCTATAGACTTCCCTTTTCAGTATTGTTTTATATTAAATGGCAATGATTCCACAAATAAGAGGAATAAGCCTTATTTTTCTAGCAGTAATTCTATAATGATACTTTTTTGATGTGGCCATTAAAAATGGCTAAGTTAGGCTCATACTTTGTATATGTTTCAGCAATCTCACTGAATGAATAATTTTAAATAATTAAGATTGTCTTATATCTCTATCAGAAAATAGAGGTAATAAATTCAGCGCGAGTAGAGTGACTTCAATGATTCCTTGTCTGCTCATATGTGTTTTATACAGTGCCTTATGTTTTCGGTTTTGTTTGTAGTGTGGATTTTCTTCAATCTTGCAAAATAATTGCTGTGATTTTAGTCATCGTCTTTTCATCATAGTTGAAGAGAAAGGGAGAGGAGCTGGGGCCAGGGACACCATGTGTCTGCCAATCCCTTTCAATAATAATTTCTGTAAAAGGTAAGTGGTAGCATACCCAGCTGTCATCGTAGCATTTGTTGGAAACTACTATAAACCAAATTGGCTATCTGTGTATGAGGGAAATAAAGAGACTGAAGATTGAGTTTGGCAGTGTTTCCCACGATGTGCAAAGTAGTAAAATGTAGCAGTTTCTCTCTGCCTTTTCTTCTTGTGAAGTGCATCCCTGTAATAATAGTCATTACCACATTACATTGTTAAATATAATACATGAAAAATGGATACCCGCCTAGTTAGATTTTGAAGTAGATTGTATTCTAATTATAGTCTTATTGGGCACTATTCTAATTACAGTCTCATTTCCACTGTAATTTTTAAAGAAGAGAAACTGAATTTTGCACAATACATTACCAATGATACCAGTTTGAAAATTTTGTTTTTGATACATTTGATTGATATAACAAATTATTACAGTTTCTATGACTGATTAAATTTTGCCCCATTTCCTTTTTTTTTTCTATCCCTCACTGATGTTACCTAGAATAAATTCAGCTCAAAAACTTAAACCATGTACTATGTTCTATTGAATTCATTCTGTTCACTGACATAATATTTATTTTTTAACAAGGGGCAGATATCTCTAAAACATGAGTAAAGAATATCTTATAACTAATTACATCTTTCCTCTAGAAAAAAATGTACTCTTAAAATTTACCAACAAATCTTTCTTTGTATATTACAGGAAAAGATGAAAAGTATATTATCTATTTTTTTTTAATTTATCATTTATGTAAACTCAGTGTAAATCTACATTTATTCTTTTTGTCTATTGAATTGGCGATTACTGTAATACACCTGGAGTGGTCATTGTTTGACTTTGAATAGCTATGTCCATAGCTTTTTCCAGGTGAGTTTTCTGTGATTTATTCTTTTATTTTCCATGGAAAACATTGATATTCTAAAATCACATGTAGATTTATTTGACCTCCCAATGATTATATTGACTAAAACTCAAAATTGTTTGACGATAATTTTATCTCCCGTTGTTCCAAAGGCATCAGAATTAGTTAATGAGGCTAACACTGACCTTGATACAAGGCAGGCAGAGCCCCAGCCAGCGCTGCTGGAGCTCAGGGGAAGGACCTGTGGTCTCCGCCCAGGGGGTGTTAGTGTGTGACAGCCAACAGAGGAATCAGCAAGTGGGAGGCCAGGGCGCGGGAGATTCCAGCGGCGGACAATTGGTGGGGGACACCTCCAGGTTGCCAGCTCAGGGAGTGCAGTGGTGTCTCTGCCCCAGCCTCTGTCTCCCTGCCCTTGAACCTGTGACTGAACACAGAAGCCCCCATTTCCCGGACCTGGTCAATTTCATGTAAGTTTCTTAGGCCTGGACACTTTTATGAATGGACTATATCCATTCATTAAAGCCTTCATTCACCTTGCATCTAAGAGAAGGTAATGTATCCATTCATGATGCAGGCATTCATCTTACCTCAAAGGGACTGTATCCATTCCTTCATTCACTTTTTCATCTTGCCCCAGCAGAAGGAACTGTATCCATTCATTTGTTAGCAAGTCCTGGACAAATGTAACTACAAAAGACCCATGTGACTGTATACACCCCTAAAAAAAAATCAGGGGAAGGGGAGATTTTCTGACTTAAGTCTTTCCCTCTGCCAGGAGTTCTGGTGCTTTTTTTCTGTATTCTTTTCTGTAAGATAAATGCTGTCTGAACACTGATCTGTGGTCAGTGGATTCATTGTTCCAATCCCTGAGACCAAGGACCTACTGAAGAAAGAAATTCCAGTAGCATTGTTATTCTGTTCTCAGTAAATAAAAGTATTTAGACTCTCAATAGTTACAAAAGTAGAGGTGAATGCCTATTATCATGGTAAAATAAAGAAAGGGAGACTTTCTCTGGTGGAAGCTCCAAGATGGTCTTATTTTATTTCAGGTACACTATCTACAGTTTCTACTCTTAGGATCTCACATATGGGAAATTTTTAACCTTGGAATGCTTACTTTCTGGTACTTGTTTCTATTTCACTGTCCACAGGCTTATCCACAATAATTGATTCATTCCTGGGGTGTTACTTTGTGTCTTTTGTTGTTGCTGTTGTTCCTGGATTCTGTTGATTATAAAATAGTAAGCCATTAGATTTCTTTATTTCTTGATAAACCTGAGGTTTTATCTAGAATTTTTTTTTACTTTCTTTTTCTTCTCATCCTCCTTCTCCCTCTTCTTTTTTGTTTGTTTATTTGTTTTGTTTTGTTTTTGAGACAGAATCTAACTCTGTCACCCTGGGCAGAGTGCCATAGCATGACATCTCACAGCAGCCCAAGCCTCCTGGACTCAAGTTAACCTCTTGTTTTCATACAGGAGGTGGCACAAAGATCTGCCACCTTAGCCCTGGCAGTGTTGGTGCAGCGGTAACCAGCAGAACCAGCCGGCGGGAGGGTGGGCAGAGGGGCCCTAGGAGGCTCCAGGAGCTGAAAGGGCCAGACTACTGTAGAGGGAGACACCTGTGCCTAGGTGTCTTCCCAGGAAGGGGAAACCCATCTTTTCTAGAGGTGGTCAATTTCATGGCCTTGCCTTGGTGTCTCCTTCTCTCTGTACTTCTGGCTAATGGGGAAACCCCACCATTTCTAGGGCTGGTCAGTTTCAAGGCCAGAGCCTTGGTGTCTGCTTCACCTTGAACTTCTGGCTGGTCAAGTTTATGGCTGGTCAATTTCCTGTGAATTTCCAAGGCCTGAGATTTCCCACCCCTGTGGCTAAATGGAAGTCTGGCTGTAACTTTAGAAGACCTGTGCCCTAAAAGTAAACATTGAGTTCCACAAAACAACACCCCTGCGACTATATATACCCCCAAGTGGAGAGTCTAGAGACAGACTTCAGAAAGGGAGCCAGAGAGCTTGTTCCCTACCTGGGTTTGCTCTGCCAGGGTTTTTGGTTTTTCTAGTTTTTGTATTCTATGTTAACAAATCCTTTCTTACTCCTGATCTGGGGTCGGTGGATTCATTCTTTGAATAATAGACCAAGCACCTGAAAGACGGTATCAATTTCAGCCTCCCAAGTAGCTGGGAGTCCAGGTGCCCTCCACAGCACACGATGACGTGGAACAATTGTATTCAGTTTTTCAAGCTGCGATCTATTGTTTCTCAGTTATCCAAATGGCATGTTGTTAGAAATGTGGGGTCTCACACATGACCTGTTACCTACTGAGTCAGAATCTTTGAGAGGATCTCCAGGGAGTCACATATGCATGATAATTTCAGAAGCAATGAGCACTAGACAGTACTTTCAATGTGCACTCTCAGTGAAAACATTTCTCCTTCTTGAGGAGTAACACGTTACATTTGCAAATTTTACTAACTCTTTTCCTTGAAAGCAACTCATTTTGGGTAAATTTGAGGTACATCACAGTGATCCAATTTCTTGTGGTTCTGAGATTATAATGAAGCCACCACCCTCAGTGACAATTCCTCGGTCACTAATCTTCCACCATTTTGGTGGTAAACAGGAAGGTCTAAAAACATGTTTTAATCTAAGTCTCGCCAACTAGTATCATATAGTTCTGGTAACAAATTGACTCTGAGAGTTACTCTGGCACCATTGAGATTGTGAGTTTTATAGCAGCAGCTACTATGTCTCCAGGTTATCTAACAACTAATTGAATGCAAGTGAAATATCTATTTGACCAACTAAGTATACTGTTGACCTTGTCTCTATCAAGGAATTACTGAAATTTATTAAGAACTTCTGGTCTATGAAAGAGGAATTTACCAATTATCTTCCTATTAGCACCTTTATTTGGTTATTTGGAGGGCTTCCTCAATAAAGTGAATATTCACAACTCATTGATTGACTTCTCAGTTTAATATGTTTATCAAACTGCTCATATTCCCTGAATTATTCTGTTAATGCTGTCATTTCTTCTTGGGTTACGAAGTTATGGAATGTATAATAATATCATATGCATCATCATAAACTTTCATTTATATCATGCATGATAAAGTCAAAGCACATAGGGAAAACTACATCTGGCAAAAATTTTAATTAGTACAATCCAACTGAAATATAATTAAGCCAAAAATGTTATATTAAATGTTTTAACAGCCATGAAAAAATACCAAAAAAGCATACAATGCATTCTACTAATTTATTTTATTGAATCTCCTATATGCAAACTGTTATCTTTTAAAATATAATCACTAGTTTTGAAGATAATCTGTATACTTTTCTGGTACTGTCTTCAAATTTCTGTGTGTATTTTATACCTGAATACAGCTTAATTCTCATGAGTCACATTTTATTTATTTATTTTTTTCTGAGACAGAGCCTCAAACTGTCACCCTGGGTAGAGTGCCGTGGCATCACAGCTCACAGCAACCTCCAATTCCTGGCTCAAGCGAGTCTCCTGCCTCCGCCTCCCAAGTAGCTGAGACCACAGGCGCCCGCCACAATGCCTGACCATTTTTTGGTTGCAGCTGTCATTGTTGTTTGCCAGGCCACAGGCTGGATTCGAACCCGCCAGCTCAGGTGTACGTAGCTGGGGCCTTAGCCCTTTGGGCCACAGGCACCGAGCCATGAGTTACATTTTAATTGTCCAATAACCATATATAGTTAATGCTTAATGTTCTGGTTACCTTAGGCCTTGATTAAAGACTAAATTGTACTGATCTGAGCACATCAGTCCCAATATTCAAAATGAAATGCCCCAAATGTTACTTTTTTAAAGTTGACTTTCCTTGGCATTGTAGGAAATTAAACAGAAAATCCTAAATGTCACCAGAAGCCTAGAAAACTATTGCAGCTCATTAGTGTGCTGAGTTTTGAAAGGATGGTAGGCACAGTGAGAAACAGGCGATTATTTTGGCCCCATGATAAATTCCTCTTTAGCCTCCTGCCCTCTTTGGGTTATACAGCTACAGGAGTGGAACACACAAACATGGACCCTTCTTTCATTTTACAGAGTACTTTAAACATCACTGCTCTCTTTCTCCAGCTCTGGCTGCAAGCTGCTCTCACAGAAGTACATTCTGAAAGCTCACACTTTTGATGCAATGCAGCTTTGCGTGAACAAGCAGCTGGGAATTTAACCAGTTTCTTGCTATTTTTTCCTCTGTTTGCTTTTGTCATAAAAAATTCTGGTGGATAAAAATTTCACATAACATGGCATTCTAGAAATTATCTCAAGTAACTAATTACTTCCTTTTTGTAAAATAGATTTGCTATTTTCTCAGCAATTTAAGACAGAGCGATAACAGTAATGATTTTAAATGTTTTTAAATATTTTATTGCAAAAAGGAGCTATTCTAGGTTTTTGAGAACAAGAATTCAGGAGAAAAAAAGTGCAAGTCAGTCCAGATATGTTTCATAGTAGATTAGAATCATTGCCTCCATTATGTAATGCAAAGTTTAAACTTGGACACGATTTGCTATTTTATCTAGAGTGATTAAAGTCTCATTCAAATGTAAGCCAGATGAAAAGATAATCTGTGGTACACTGCAATGTACTAATTGCATAGCAATAAACTTCTGTGTTTAACTCATTTCTTTGAAAAGTGGGATTTTTTTTCATAGCATTGTCTTTACCCAACAGACTTGAACTTATTTTCAATTTAGGATCAATATCAAAAAGCTTTTGCAAAAATTATTTAATCTAAATAATTAATAAATCTGACAAAAGCAAATAATGATATAATAGATATGGAATTTGTATTCTCCTTAAATTAGCAGTTTTCTTATCTTCATCAGGAAGAATTAATAGGGTAATCTCCTTACCATAACCTACCAACACAAGCTACCAACATTCACCTTCAGTTCTGAGAATGAGGGTACAAAATTAACAGATTTATAATATCTATGGATGCACTTCCCATTCACCTGTCAATATTGTATGCTTCCAATATTTCTTGTTATCTTTAGATGTGGTTACTCAATAAAGACATAATAAGTGATTTTTCCAAAATATTTATGCAAATATAAAACATCCAAAAATATACATTAATTATAGCTCATGTAAGGAGTTTTATGTTTGTAGCTTATGTACTTCTATAAAATAAGAGAAAGTAATATTCCTTAGCTTATTGAAAAGGGATTTATTCAGGACAAAAGAGATGTCCTTCAGGACAATAATCTACCTTAATATAAAAGTAGTTCTTTATCTGAAAATTAATGGTTTAGATTAACGTGCTTAAAAAATTCTTAGTCCCACAATTCTTAGTTAGAAAAAAATCTTCTTTTATTTCTATTCTCATTTGAAATTTAATTTAACTCGCTATTCATGACAAATTATACAAATTGAATAATGTGGTATACATAAGAGGGAAAAGAGATATAATAAAGTGTTGAAATTTGAGGAATTCAAACAAGTTATTTGATATAAACATCTTAAATATTTTGAAATGACATTGAAATTGTAATTGAAACAGAATATTTATGATGAATTGACTATGCAGGAAGCATTAGCGGTCGTGAGCTGAACAAACAACCTGAGAGGAAACATTTCTTGAGGACTTGAAGTCACTGAAATTGTACACGTTGATTTATTGGTATTCCATGAGAATATATTCTTGTTTTTATAACACAGGGAAGGATCAAAATCTTGAAAAATATGTCCATTTACACTGCAAGTAGCCCAACACGTTCTATGAATTATTGATTAAGCGACTAGTGTTCTTACTGATGTGCCACCAATGAAGGGACCTTTTATTCTGGATTCTTAAACACATTATCTGCGAATTGTCATTGCCAGGCTTTGGGGCGGAAGGAAGAAAGAGATGTTGTTAATAGGATACACGTTTTCAACTGTAGGAGTTGTAGTATTAATAATGACTGAAGAGCTAATGCTGACTATCGATAATCATACTGTATTGTTAAGTTAAAATTTGTTAAGAGTATATAGAAAACATGCTCACTAAAACATCAAAAAAATTAAAGTAACCATGTAAGGGAATTGATATGTTAATTGACTTTGTTGTGGTAATCATTTCATAATACATACATATATCAAATCATTACATTGTCCATTTTACAGATATATAATTTTATGTGCCAATTATACCTCACTAAAGCTGGAAACCTTATAAAAGTACCTGCCTGAAATTTAAAAATATTAAAATTTAAAGAAGTGTGATATAATTTATTGTATTTAGCTTAATACATTTCATAAATATTTATAACTTAGACTCAAACTGTACAAAACTAATTCATGTAACCAAAGTATGTGTACCCCTGTAATATTCTGAAATAAAAAATATTCTATAAAAAGCACATTTAAAAATGAAAAAATACTTTCTATAGCATAAGAAATAATTATAAAATACATCTCCATATAATTTTGTATGCATGTGTACATATCACATATGTACACATATAATATCTACATATATGTATGTGTATGTATACATACATAAGCAAGCAGAAAATATTTCAGTGTCTTTAAATGGTACAAAATTGATTATTAATGCTTAATGATATTATATCTCCAAGGCAAAATGCAGAAAAAAACATGATACCATGAAAATGATTAAAGTAATTCTATTGTTAATAATGTCAGTATTGCTAATATTAGACTGTTATGTGGGTATTGGGATAAGCAAATAAATGATTATGTTGGTGTTTTTTGAGTACTGGTATTTACAGTTATAATGTTAATTAATTTAAATTGCAATTATGTATTCCTAAATGTGGATTTCATTAGGCCTACAATTTGTTTTATCTTTAAAAATATTAATAATATGTAGTGAAAAGTCAAAAAAAGTTAAAAGCACAAGCAATAAATAAGCAAGCCTAAGACAAAGATTTTAGACTCCAAATTTAATTTCCCAATGTTCTGAACTGAATGTCTTTGTCCCTCTAAAATTTGCATGTCTCTCTAAATTTCATGTTCTTCTAAGTTAGTAATAACAAGAACGGATAAACAAACACACATGCTCATTACCAAATTGGAGCTAATTGATCAACACTTAAGTGAAACTGTAGAAGTAAATCTTGATGAAAATCAATGTAGGGAAAGAGGAGACAAGGCTGGGTGAATTCACAACTAATAGATACAGTGCACACCATCTGAAGGGCACACATCTGTGATCTCCATAAAAACAAAGTATGTAATCAAAGCATTTGTATCCCCTGATATTCTGAAATAAAGAAAAACAAAATAAAATTCAAAAGTTGATGATGTTGATAAAATATTACATAACATAAAAATGTATACTTAAATTTTAAAAAGAATAAGACCGGAGCCTTTTGAAATCCTAAGAAAAGGTCTGAAGAGTCAACATGAAGGAAGCACTACTAATTAAAAAATGCAGAAATGCAGCCTTGGAAGTTATTATGCATACATAAAATGTTTTTCAATTCAAGAGTTCATAAGTATACTGCTAAGTAAATACATACACAGAAAGAAAGTTATAAATATAGTTCATTTTATTATTAGTAAATAGTAGTAGCTAAAATAAAAATATGAATAATTTATCTTTCTTCGCCTTTATGCATTATACCTCATGGTAACTGCATGGGTGATTTGAAAACTATATCTTTATAAAAACATAAAGTATAAAGTATAAAATATTCTAGTAAATTAAGTTGTTAACATTTGTAAACTCTTACAAATTAATAGATCAAGGAAACAATTCTCAGTGGTTTCAACTATGACAAAAAGAATGACATAAAATAATAGAATTTATATAATGAAAACATACAAATTTTGTGAACCAAGATGGGGAAGGGGAATGAACCAGAGTGGAAGTGGTGGGGATTGATGAAAATAGAACATAAGACAAGACACAGAGTTGAAAGATGGGTTCAGGAGGTCTGACTGAGCTGCTGGCTGCAGACAGAACCAAAACACAAAATCAGCTTTATTTTATGGTATATGTACAGGGTAGTCTATGGGGAAGTAGCACAGGCAATATGGGGAAGTGGCATTGACAGAAGACATATATTTGGTCTTACAGTATGATATCTTTAACAAAGACAAATCATGTTGTTAATGGTTTTTACTTAAATCCATTAACATATTTTTACAAGTAAGAAGCAAAAGATCACAAGAATTTTTTTATAGTTCTTAAAATTTAACTAGACAAAGAAAGAGCTACTTGACTTCTGGCAGGAGGAGCATGAAGAGAGGAATCTGATTGTTTTGGGAAAAGAGGAGATGCAGGTGGGGGTTCATTCCCTGAATGTTCCCCTGGCTGCCGGGGCCCTGCCGCCTCATGGCTTGCTCTCCAAATACAAAAACATCTTTGAGGAATTCCTGCCAAGTATCAAACCTGAGTCTAATCTAAACCCTGCTTGAACTACTAATTTATACCAATTTAAGGGAAGAAAGGAATATGTAAAATGATATTAGTGGTATAAATATCAAAGCAGGTTTCCAAAGTCAATTAAAAAAAATAAGTTTTCTCCCATAATGTACTTTTAGGAAAAATATGTAGATGAAGAAAACAATAAAACTCAAAAGTATTTAAGAATTCATAATCAATGGAATATCATAGCCTTTGTCTATTTACCAATACTTGGCATTGGTAAGGGTTTGTGTTCATTACATTTGGGTGTGACTCTGTGATTGTAGCAATAATTGAAAAGAAAAATCTTCTTTAAAAATGCATATTAAAATACTAGTGAGAGAGGATACCTGAGAAGGGTGAGGTCTGGGAGAACAGGTCTTATCAAGGAGAGCACATGGATACACTTAAAGGGTCCTCTCCATGGTGACTCAGTCCTTAGGAATTTGCAAACTTAACTTCCTGGAACTTGGAAGTTTCCAAGTTCTGTGAAATACTAGTTAGGTGCGGGCTGGAATAGCATCTCCCGCTTGATTCAAACTGGCCAATGAGAAGGGTACCTGTGGGGTGGAACTTTTTTACTGTCCATAAAAAGGGAAAGACCAAGCCAGTCGGGAAGCACGGCCATTTGGAATTCTTCTATGCCGTAAGCTCCTAGCTGGTGAATAAAGCCCTTCCTCTCATAAACGTGGTGTTTGGGTGCTCTTTCTCTCCATCGGGCCTTGTCTTCCTGCAACATTAGCAGTTATATAGCGTTAAGAAGTTGTTTCAAACTTATATGGTTTCAACAGTGAATGCACTGAGGTACAGATGATAAAATATTTTCTATATATTGATAATTGCTGAGGTTGGGTGATACTTGAAGACTCATAATAACATTATAGTTTGCTTAGTT
>CAUYRH010151156.1:0-10186 GCA_963574655.1 Perodicticus potto
AACTAAACCTTTAGGCAAGAGGACCCAGGAGAGGAGCAAACTCTCCTGCTCCCTCTCTGAGGTCTAGCCGAGATCTGCTCAGGAGGAGAATAGACAGCTCTTCCTGTTCCCTCTCCGATATCTGCTTCTGAGTTCTTCTCAATCCACCGTCCTGCTGAGGACTGCTCTGGAGGGGAACAGGCAGCCCTTTCCCTGTTCCCTCTCCGATGTCCAACCGTCCAGCCATCCAGCCGAGTTCTGCTCCTGAGGGAAACAGACAGCTCTTCCTGTTCCCTCTCTGATGTCTGCGTCTGAGATGTTCTCTCTTCAAAGTCCTGCTGTGGTCTGACCCTGAGCTTTCTGCTCCGTTGGTTTATATGGAATTTTTTAGGGGTGGGTCTTCATCAGTTATCTAATGAAGACCCGGGCCCTGGAGACTGACAGGTTATTGATCAGTCAGATGTGCACGAGGAGCAGACAGCAAGGCACCAGTGTTTTCCGCACAGGTGTTTGGTTCTTTTTCAAGCCGGGTTTCTCCATCCATCATAGCATCAGCACCGCTAGGGCCAAGGCAGCGGTTGTAGAGCTGTCTTGTCCTGCATCATAAGGACAGGTTGGGGCTGTAACCTGGGTGGCTGCAGCCTTTGTTTCCCTCGTCATAGATCAGCCTTCTTCCTCACCTATTGTGTTCTGAACAGTGTAAGTGACTGGAGGCGGCCAGGGAAGACCCCTGCCCTCCGCACTGTTGATCTTCACACAGGGACTTCATGACTATCACATTGAGATGAAATGTTAAATAAGTTCTTTTCAATTGGAAGGGAAATGAAAACAAGCTGTATGGAATGGAAAACAAACCAAAACTAATTAAATTGTGACAAGTCATAGACCAGCTAGTTACCGACAGCTCCGTACTTATCCCCGAGGCTGAATCAATGAGAATAAAGAACAAGGACAAGTGGTTTGACGAAAAAGGAAGGAGAAGAAGTTTATTAATTTGTGGAAAAATGAGGAGGGCAGCAGGTGGGTGTCTCAAAGACCACCAACTTGCCTTTGGGCAGAAAAACAGGGCTTTTTAAAGGGGGGTGATCAGCAGTTGGGTTGGGGTGTCCAGGACTGATGTTGCATATCAGGGCTTCAGGCTACTGGTGCCTAATTATCATCCGTGGTTTCGTTTGGGTTATCACGCTTATCTCTGGTGCTGATAGTCTTGGGACCATTATCCAGACAATTCTGTGGAGCCATCACCTGTGGCTTAAGCTAATAGAAAAAAAACAGCAAGAAAACATTTTTCTGACCTTTTGACTACTGGCCTTGGGAAGGAATTCATGGTTTAATTTCAAAAAAGGGGAGGGTTTTACAAATACAACTCTTAAAACTTTCGTTGCCCCTTTGGTAGACCACCTTGTATAGGGAATATTATCCTACTAAATGTCTTTGATGTTGCCTGTGTAAGTAACTTTATAACGTCAGACCACTGACCTCATTTCTCTAGAATCTGCTATTCCCAGATTTGGGCTTGAATGAGCTCTGTGTTTGATCATATTTTCTGAATCTTGTTATTGAAGGTTGACACAACCCTTTGAAGTGTGTGTTATTTTTGTCCCTATTTTACTGATGAAGAGACTAAGACACATAGAAGTTAAGTAACTTACTCATTGTCACACGAGCGGTGGAGGGGGCCTGTGTCCAGTCACACGAGTGGTGGAGGGGGCCTGTGTCCAGTCACACGAGTGGTAGAGGGGGCCTGTGTCCAGTCACACGAGCGGTGGAGGGGGCCTGTGTCCAGTCACACAAGCGGTGGAGGGGGCCTGTGTCCAGTCACACGAGTGGTGGAGGAGACTGTGTCCAGTCACATGAGTGGTAGAGGGGGCCTGTGTCCAGTCACATGAGCGGTGGAGGAGGCTGTGTCCAGTCACACGAGCAGTGGAGGGGGCCTGTGTCCAGATGAGTCCAGTAACAAGAGTGGTTGAGGGGGCCTGTGTCCAGTCACACGAGGGGTTGAGGAGGCTGTGTCAAGACACACGAGCGGTGGAGGGGGCCTGTGTCTAGTCACACGATCGGTGGAGGGGGCCTGTGTCCAGATGGTTTGTCCCAGGAGTGCTGGGAAGGCCTGTACCACAGACCTCACTCAGATGCAAGCAGCATGTTCAAAACCTGAAGGGAACAGAGACGCGGGGACCAGGCCGAGGAAAGGAAAGAGTCCTGTCTTATCAAAATACTTCTTTTGAGCTTCTGTTAAAAGATGAGATAATGTTAACTGGCAAATAGATACCCCAGAGTTTTGAACTCTAACTATATATGTATAAAAAAAGAAAAACAAACAAAAAACAGAATAAACAGAGCCTCTAGGATTGAAATCTCAAGGACTCATCAATAAGAGATTGATAACTACAGCGAGTGCTCGCTGAGCATGAGGCTGAATGTAATTTGGGGTGGAAAGTTTATTTAATTCTCTAAGCATTGATGTGGGTGACCTTACTCAGTTTATATAATGCTATTTTGAAATGTGGCTTTATAAAGTTGTCTTTATTCCAAATAAATGGCTATTTTGGTAAAGACCACTGGTGAGCTTAGACATAAAAACACTTTATTCTTTCCTCTTCTCTACCCTCTTTGGCTCTTTAGATCTTCCCTAAAATCTAGTCTGTGCTATCCGATAAGCTAGCTTAATACTCTTAGCTCAAGTATTAAACAGAATAAAGCAGCTAAAAAGAACCTTTTCATTATTCCTGCATCATCTTTTTAAGACACACAAGACCTATCATGTCTTCCCTTCAAATACTAAAAATAAAAATTACTGGTATCTCTTCTTTGCCCACAAAATGCATATAGCTGTGACTTTGCTCTGGACATCTAGCGTCTCCTGCCACCTCTTGGTACCCTGTCCACATAGGATTTCCCTTTGCTCTCTACACGGCCCTACGAGGTCTGGGCCCTTCAGTCTCGTGCTCTCTACTGTGGTTCCCATGCCCAGAATGTCTGTGCCCTCACTCCGGGGCGTGTTACCCCGGATCACACAAACTCCATGCAGCCCCTATAACTACCCCAAAAGAATTCATGATGACCCTTCTCTGTGTTGCCATGATTCTACTAGGTGTTTGCCTACATTTTTGGGGGGTGGGAAGGAACAAAGAGTCTCACTCTGTTGCCCTAGGGTAGAGTGCTGTGGAATCAGCTTAGCTCACAGCAACTCAAACTCCTGGGTTCAAGTGATCCTTCTGCTTCAGCCTCCTGAGTAGCTTGGACCACAGGTGTGCACCATAGCACTCCAGCTAAGTTTTTCTATTTTTAGTAGAGATGGGGTCTGGCTTTGCTCAGGCTGGTCTTGAACACCCAGAGGACTAGGATTCTAGGTGTGAGCCACCTTGTCTGGCCACCATTTTTGTATTTGTAATGATGAATGAGGCTTTAATTTCTTCTAATTCTAAGGTATAATTAAATGTTCTACGTTGACAAAATCAGGGGGACTTTAGCTGGGAAAGGTGCTAGAGATCAACTTGGATGACCACATTTTCCCAGAATAATTGAAATTTTAGGGCACTTTTCCAGTTTACTAGCTATGGTTAGTTATAGGACTCCGACTAGAACTGATCCATGGATTTGTGCTTTTTCCATTAGAATATGCTGTAGCCATGTGGTAGGTAGAAAAATCTGCCCTCCCACCCCCCTTCAGATGTTCATGTTCCACTTTGTAGAACTTGTCATTATGTTAGGTTATATGGCAAAGGGGAATTAAAATTCTAGATTAAATTTGTTAATTAGTTAAATTTAAAATAGGACGGTTTTTCCCTGAGACATCCAGGTTTTAAGAGGGGCGTCTCTGGGTCACCTGCTGGAAGGTACACAGAACACTTTAAACAGATACCTAGGAGATGCTCAGAACTGGGAGTACAAGAAGCTCCTCTTGTTCTGTGCCACTGGTATTGAGTTTGTTATACAGCCTTTTTCTATATAGCAAATAGTGCTGTCCTATAAGTGTATGATCTAAACACACTTTCAGAAGGGCCCTTCATAGAAGAAAATGCAGTATAATAGAGGTATTTCAGATTTTAAAGGAGAGGGCCAAAGCTCCTACGTCTTTCTGGAGAGTCAAAGAAGTCTTTACAGATGAAGTAGCATTTGAGCTGAATCATGAAGGATGAATATAAGTTCTCTAGGCTGATAAAAGGTATGAGTGAGTAGATGGGAAAGTATAGTGAGTGGTATTTATGAACTAAAACCATCATTTTATTTTCATAGTGTTTTGGTCTTTATTAAGTTCTGGACATCACACTGTACTCTAACACTAGTTAACCAAGTTTTAAATGTACAATTTTAGCCACAGGGAAAAGACGGCACAGAATCCTCTCCTGCTAGGGAGAACAGCATATTTTCCAAATGCTGTGGGTCAATAGTATATATAGTTGTCCCATGCGATATGTTATGATTTCAGTAGAGTTTTTGAATTCATTCAACGAGCAGTTTCGAGAAAGCTTACAAGTATGTACAGATTGTGATGTGTGTTAAACCTCCCTCTCTCATAAGTGAAATTTCAAATTTTAATTCTTATGTGGTATATTCTTGTTGCTTTAAAAAATTTCATGTTCGCATACCCAAATTCTGTTCAACCTGCAGGGAAAAACGCATACTCTTTATGGGAGATGGCATGCAATTCTAGTATGAGCAGGGGTGGAAATGGCAATGAAGAGGGATCTACAAGTGTAACTAATATGATCTCATATTTAAACAATTCGCAAATAAATACCATGGTTGGATTTAGATACCAGATGTCAAACCACATAGTAATGCAGATACAGTTGCTTGCCTCCCTGTCACTGGTCGCCAGAAAGAAACAGATGGTTAAAAAGATACGTAGCTGAGGCAAGGCATGGAAATAGGAAACCGCAGAGCAGAAATTCTGCCATTTAAGTAACAGTAATTTTCTAGTCTGGAAAACCTGGCTATTTTATACCTCCACTTATACACTTAAGCAGTTTAAATGTGAAACATAGCAAAAATAGTGCAAGCAAGGCTGGCGACTTGCAGATTTTGCAATGCATAATTGCATCTCAAAAATCTCAGAGGCAGACACACAGCAGTAAGAAGTAAACACTTGTATGCAGTTGAACACAATTATGTGGTGGTTATTACCTAAGCTCATTATGGCTTCAGAAGGGGCTCTGTGAACTAGTGTTCTAACTAGCAGGTCAGGCAAAATGCAAATAAGTACCAAATTTGAAAGCAAGTGACATAAAAACCAGATACAATTTAGACTGGGAGTCTATAGTTTGGCTTTTAAAAATAATCCTCAGCACGAATCATCCTCATTACAATAATGGCTTGTTTATTCTGCACAACTTGTTTGCAATTACAGACCCTCTTTCAAAGTTGATTTCAACAGGAAATAAGAGCATGCAAAAAAAAAAAAAAGAGCTTTGTGGTTGGTCAGAGGTTATAATTAGAGTGGGTGCATATATGTGTTATAAAACCTGTATGTCTTTACTCCAAATCTTTTAATTTCAGATTTCTGCCATTGAAAGCTAAAGTCTCAAATAGTCCGTTATTCTAAGGAAATCATTATAATTGAATTTCTAATGAGGGTGTCTGTGGAGCTTTGGTCACGGTATTTCTATTACGGGGCTAGAGTCTTCGGCAGCTATTGGTCAGGTGATCAGGAACTGATGAGCTGCAGCTGTTACAGGGCATGTCTCTGACTGTGCTTAATTCATAGCAAAGACACATTTTATTGCTAATATGCTTCATGATTCAAACATTCACGAGGAACCTACAATAAGGAGGCACCGGTCATGGTTAAGGGTGCCAGGCTGCCTGGGTCCAATCTGGGCTCAGTCCTTTAACAGCTGTGTGACCTTGGGCCTTTGTGCCTCAGTTGTCCTCTCTTTAAAATAAAGAAAATTTTAGTAACTCCCTTATAGGATTGTTGTAAAGATTAAAAAAATTAAAATACCTATTGTGCTAAGAAGAGTATTTTACCCATAGTGGTATGCCTCTCATTATTATTATTTGCTGGGCCTTGGACTTGAGCGAACGAGACAGGCTGGTCCCTACACTTACAAAACCTGCGTTCTGGGAGAGAGAAGAATGCGTTGGTAACTCATCATTTACTGAAGTATTTAATTACATTTGTGATAAGTACAATAGGGATGTATATAATTGCGAAGATATTGTATAAAATGGGAACTTGACCTGTTCTGGGTAGGTTTCCAGTTACCAAAAGGAAGTGACATTTGAGAGCTGAAGGAAGAGTTGAGTTATTTGGCAGAATAGATATTAACGGTAATACCCTTTGCCTAGTATACATGCAAGAGTGTTTTTTCAGTTTTTCACTTTTATTTTGATAAGTAAGGTAGGAAATCAACTTCTTTTTATTATGCTTATTTTTTTGGTGGGCTTTACATTTTTTTTAAATTTCGCATTAATAGGAGGGTACAAATGATTGGGTCACACTGTTTGCATTTGTTAGGTGAAGTTCAGGTTGTAGCTGAGTCCTTTATCTGGGGGAGCGCTGTATACCCTAATATCGTGCAGCCTAGGTGAGGCCCTGTCTATCCCGTCCTCCTCCTCCCTCCCATTTGAATTCAATTTTGTTTTTCTCTCATGGGGGTCAGTGGCTATTGAGTTAGAGAAGTTTTCCAACAAGCATGTTGCAAGCCTATTAAGAAATCACTTTAACTTGTGGTGTCCATCCTTTTTTAAAATTTCATTTATAATTGACACCCAATAATTGTGCATGTTTATGAGGTACAGAGTGTTTTTTCAATGCATGTCTGCATTCTACAATAGTCAGATCAGGATAATTAGGGTAGCCTTAACTTTACTTACTTATTTCTGGGGGACAGAGTCTTCATAGCCTTGGGTAGAGTGCCATGGCAGCAACCTCAGATTCTTGGGCTCAAGTGATGCTCTTGCCTCAGCTTTCTGAGTAGCTGGGACTACAGGTGCCTGGCTAATTTTTTTTTTCTATTTTTAATAGAGATGGAGCTCTCACTCTTGCTTAGGCTGGTCTCTAACTCTTGAGCTCAAGAGATCTTCTTGCCTCCACCTCTCAGAGTGCTGTGATTACAGGCATGAGTCACCACACCTGGCTAGCACAGCCACAACTTTAAACATTTCTTTGTGGTAATGACATTCAAAATCCTCTTCCATTTTCCCTCCCCTCCCCCTTTCTCAGCTTCTGATAACAACTCTTTTACTCTCTACTTCGACAAGTCCAACTTTTAGACTCATATTTGAGTGAGACCATACAATGCTTGTTGTCTGCTGATTTTCTAAATATGAATGAACTTTGAGAATGGGCTGTGCAGGTCTAGGATGGAATACCACCTGGCCATAAAAAGAATGAAAGCCTGTCATTTGTGACAACATGGTGAACCTGGAAGAAATTACGTTGTGTGGTGTTCTTTCCAATGCAGTTGTCTTCACTGTACTCTTAATAGGCTTGCAACATGCTTGTTGAAAAACTTCTCTAACTCAATAGGTATTTTTGAGATGTGCAGGCAATATTCACCCTTTCTTGAGTTTGATACTGTTTTTATCAATTAGACTTCAGATCTCTGGTACATGTGGACATAAAATGGAGTTCAGATTTTGAAAGTTTTCATTAGCCTTTATGTGAACATACAGAGAAAACACACATGCATCCGGGATTAAGATATGAACTGATAAATAACTGGACCCGCTTATTAATATGTAGGAATGCTTTTGATGGATTTGGAGTTGCAGAAGATTATATATATATGTTCATATATGCATATGTATATATATTAGTTGTCATTTATTTTCATTGGAGAGTTCCACTCAAAACAGTGGAAAGTTAAAGTTCATTTCAATGGCTATTGATATTTTTGTTAGACCCATGCGATCATTTAGTACACTCCTTAAAGCAGAATCCTTATTAGTCTATTCAACATACAATCTCTACTGAAGTGCAGTGTACTTTTTATGGATATAGAACATAGATATGTTGAAAATATTGCATGTATGTATCATAAAATAAATTTATTGCTAAAAATTAATTTGTAAAATATATTGATAAAAAAATATTGTTAGAGCTGTACCTATAAAATGTGGGGGCTATTTATTTCTAGGCTTCCAACTATTCCTGAGATGTTAATATTATCATTTGTAGAGCTTCACTTTCAGAATTATCTTCAAGCCATATAAACCATGGAAAAATATCCAGGCTGCAAAACACAAAACGTTCACACCTAAAGTTGATTTCCTATTTTATCTGTTACACTTGTTCAAATAGTCAAATTTGACTCTATTCATGGTACTCAAACAAATCTTCTAAACTCTGAAGGCATTTGAAGAATATCGCAACACATGCCTATACATGTGTACATACACGCTAGGAAAGTACTAAAAATAGTTGCAGAAAGTTTGATGAGTAAAAATAAATATAAGCAAAAATAGTAGAGGATTGTATTGTCCTACAGAAATGCACACACTGTGTATCTTCTGTGGTGCTAGAGGCAGGTTATATGTTTGTTTCTAAGCTTACTTGTAGTTAGAGGAAAGGAAGAAGCAAAATCAGTTACAACACATACAGTGTCCATAAGACAAACACATAACATGGTTCTGGAGAAGTAGTTTTTCTGATTCTGGGAGGTAAGTAAAAAGTTTTCTCTGATAATTTTAAAAAGGGGACACTGTGACTATGTCATCTTGCCTTTCTCCATAGGCTCTTAGAGGAACACAGCATAGTGGAAGAGTTTTGGTAGGTAAGTCTGGAAATATCCCAAATATCATGGTATTGGCATAAAAATAGAGAGGTAGATGTATGGAATAGAATTGAGAACCAAGAGATGAACCCAGGCACTTATCGTCATTTGATCTTTGATAAGCCTATCAAAAACTTAAATTGGGGAAAAGAACCCCTATTTAAAAAATAGTGCTAGGTGAATTGGCTGGCAACTTGCAGAAGACTGAAACTCGACCCACACCTTTCACCTCTAACAAAAATTGACTCTCACTGGATAAAAGATTTAAACATAAGACATGAAACCATAAAGATTCTTGGAAAAAGTGCAGGAGAAACAATTGAAGAAATTGGTCTGGATGAAAATTTTATGAGGAAGACCCCCAGGGCAATTGAAGCAATACCAAAAATATATTACTGGGATCTGATCAAAGTAAAAATCTTCTGCACTGCCAAGAACACAGTAAGTAAAGCAAGTAGATTGCCCTTAGAATGGGAGAGGATATTTGCAGGTTACGCTTCCAACAAAGGTATAATAACGAGAATCCACAGAGAACTCAAATATATTAATAAGAAAAGAACAAGTGATCCCATTTCACTATGGGCACGAGACCCAAACAGAAGCTTCTCTGAAGAAGACAAGCACATGGTCTACAGACACATGAAAAAAATGCTCGTCATTTTTAATCATCAGAGAAATGCAAACCAAAACCACTTTGAGATAACAACTAACTCCAGTAAGAGTAGCCCACATAAAAAAAATCCCAAAACTACAGATTTTGGTGTGTGTGTGGAGAAAAGGGAATACTTCTGCACTGCTGGTGGGAATGCAAGCTAATACGTTCCTTTTGGAAAGAAGTTTGGCAAACACTCAGGGATCTAAAAATTGACCTGCCATTGGATTCTGCAATTCCTCTACTAGGAGTATATCCAAAAGACCAAAAATTACCTTGCAAAAAAGATATTTGCACCAGATAATTCATTGCAGCTCAATTCATAATAGCCAAGTCATGGAAGAAGCCCAAGTGCCCATTGACCCATGAATGGATTAATAAATTGTGGTATGTGTATACCATGGAATACTCTGCAGCCTTAAAAAAGATGAAGCCTTTACCTCTTTTATGTTTATATGGAGGGATCTCGAACATATTCTCCTGAGTAAAATCTCAAGAATGGAGGAAAAAGTATCCAACTCAGTACTTCTATGAAACCTACTTATATTTACTCACCCTTTCTTATGAAAGACAGATCACAACTATAGCTCAGGATGAAGAAGAGAAATGGAGTGGGAAGGGAGGAGGGGAAGGTTTGACAGATGCAGGGTAAAAGTTGGGACAACACCTATGGAGCATATGACAAGGGTACAAGTCAAATCTGTCAAGTGTAGAACATAGATGTTTTGGTATAATAAGCAAGTAAATGAGGTGAAAGCTATGTTAATTGGTTTGATCTAACCATGTCAGATCGTATAAAAAAAATCAATACATTGAACCCCACATATGCATG
>CAUYRH010151157.1:0-33795 GCA_963574655.1 Perodicticus potto
GTTGTGGCGGGTGCCTGTAGTCCCAGCTACTCGGGAGGCTGAGGCAGGAGACTCGCTTGAGCCCAGGAATTGGAGGTTGCTGTGAGCTGTGATGCCACAGCACTCTACCTAGGGTGACAGCTTGAGGCTCTGTCTCAAAAATAAAATAAAATATAATATAATAAAATAAATAAACAGTACTCAGCCTAGGGATAGCTGTTTTCCTCTACTGAGTGAAGACCATTTTATGTAATTTACCCAGTGCTCCATGAATCATGAGGTTTTCTGCCTTAGTTTGTATAAACAAGCATTATTCCTGGTCCTGTGTCAAGACCAAAGGAAGTTGCTGCTAATCTTTTGGGTTGTCTTTTCTCTAGCTTTGAATAGTTTCTTCATATAGGCACTGATTAGTCCCCAGCTGAATAGTATTGATATAATCATAGGCCTTTGCCTCCAGAAGATCCCATTTGAGATCCTTATACTGGTTTTTTCTTTTATTAAATCATAGCTGTGTACATTAATGCAATTATGGGATACAATGTGCTAGTTTTATATGCAATTTGAAATAGTTTCATCAAACTGGTTAACATAGCCTTCACCACATTTTTTGTTATTGTGTTAAGACATTTATATTCTACACTTAGTAGCTTTAACACGTACCCTTGTGAAATGCACCTTATACTGTTTTAAATGACATGCATTTTTTACTCAGGTGCTGAGTGATTAATTTTTCAGACTGAGTTAATCCCTTAGGGCAGTGTTCTGAAAGTATGGTCCCTAATCCATGGTCTCAGTATTAACCTGGGAACTTATTAACAAATGCAAATTATTAGGTCACAATTCAGACCTACAGAGTTGGAAAGTCTGGGTATGAGGCATTATGTAGGGCCAATGTTAACTTAATAAATGGCAGGAAACAAGCATCACTTGTTCATTAACACAGGATTTTGAGGCAGCACCTGTTGTGAACTGGGCTATCTGTAGAAGAGGCTGGGAACTTCACATGTAAAGTGAAAAGCGGAGAGGGAGAGGTAAGCAGTGGGACAACTGATGGCATTATTGTAAAGTTCTATTTGGTGCTCAGTAAATCTACATAAGATGAATATTCAAAAAAGGGGGTGGAGGAAATAATCAATGTTGTGATCTTATCAAGGTGGGAAGAAGAGAGATTGTATCTCTTCCGGTTTATATCTGTACAGAAAAAGTTGTATCTACATTTAAGAGTTTATTTAGGCAACATCCTAAGGTTATAATTTCCATGCACTCTTCTTACAGGGGCTACATACCTTGAAGGTTTTGTTTTTTTTTCTTTGTAAGGCTGAAGGAAATAAATCTTTCAAGCCAAGATACATTTATTTGACATATTTTGAAAAGACTAAGGGTAAATAGGAATAGTGCTGTAAAGCTGACTAGGTGGAAAGGTGGAGAGAGAGATTTGTTTTTGTACAGAATCTCTCTCTCTTTTTTTTTTAGAGACAGAGTCTCACTTTGTCGCCCTCGGTAGAGTGCTGTGGAGTCACAGCTCACTGCAACCTCCAGCTCTTGGGCTTAGGCGATTCTCTTGCCTCAGCCTCCCGAGTAGCTGGGACTAAGAATCTATTTTTAAAAAATTATTACTAAATATTAAGAGGTACAAATGTTTTTGTTACATGGTTTGAGTCAGGGCTATCAATGTGCCCATTACCCAAATAGTGTTCTTTGTGCCTGTTCAGTATTGGTTTTCACCCTTCCCATCTCCCCCCCTTCCCGTTTTTGATTTTCAGTTACTTTTACTTCTCTGTGCCCTCGAATGCCCACTGATTAGTTCCAAATTATTAGTGAGTACATGTGGTGTTTGTTCTTCCATTCTTGAGATACTTCACTTAGGATAATGGTCTCTAATTCCTTCCAAATTTCTGCAAAAGACATTAATTCATTCTTTTTTTACAGCTGAATCGTACTCCATGGTATACATATACCACATTTGTTAATCCACTCATATGTTGATGGGCACATGGGTTGATTCCAGATCTTTGCAATTGTGAATTGTGTTGCAATAAACATCCAGGTGGGATGGTAAAATGATCCAGTGGTAAAATGATCCTTTAAGGTAAAATGATTTCTTTTCCTTTTGGTAGATACACAATAGCAGGATTGTTTTTATTAAAAAGTCCAAAAAACAATAGATGCTGGCTCAGATGCAGAGAGAAATAAATGTCTAGACATTTTTGGTGGGACTGAAGATTAGTCCAACCTCGGTGGAAATCAGTATGGAGATTTCTTTTCTTTTTTTTTTTTGTTTTCTTTCTTTCTTTCTTTTTTTTTTTTTTTTTGCTTAATGAATAAGTTTATTGTTTTTAATCAGGAAACACTATATAAAATTGCTGTTTGGTTTAGCTTTCGGCAGCTCACTCCTAAGCTCTAAGGAAACTCTTCTTTTTTACCTTCTCTCTTGGGCTTCTTCTCATAGACTGGGTTATCTTGTATAGCTGCATGAGCTTTCTTATACATCTCCATCATGTCGGGAGTGACGTTGGTCTTTCTGTATTGAGAGAACTGTTTTTTGTAAGCATCTTCATCTTCTTCCATTAGGTAATGCATATAATCCATGACATTCTGAGCCATGATATGCTTCCGATGTACTTCAGCATTAAATTCCTTGTTTTCAGAGTCATACCAGGGAATTGTTTGGTACTGTGAGGGATAGACAAGCCTCAAAAACTTTATTGCCAGTGGTAGTCCTGGCAAGGCCTGCGTCGAAATAGCATGTAAAAGCACCAGGCTGGCCATCGATGCTTTCCACATCATATTCATCACCGATCACCTCCATTTGGCCTTCATAGATCTTGTCCATGCCAAACGTATTGAGCAGCCTGTGGGCCAGCAGCAGGCCAGCAGCAGGCCAGGCCAATATGCTGCAGCATAATTTGTCAGGCCAGCCTTCATGTGCATAAGCTGCGCAGACTATAATATCCCCTTTTCTACGGGCATAAGCAATCTGACAAATGGTGTCTCTGTTAGTCACAGGAACTATCATTCTGTATTTGGGTGTGTTGCATTTATTTTTATCCTGTATCACCAAGCGTTTCCGAGCATAGTAATCAGTTTTACCCTCATGTTGTCTTCTAAATTTCACTTGGTATCTCTTAAAGGAGGGCTTATTCTTGACAACTTTGCGTAGTGGCCCCACACAAACTTAGTATGGAGATTTCTTAAAGAACTAAAAGTAGACATCCCATTCGATTCAGCAATCCCCCTGCTGGGTATCTACCCAAAGGATTATCTCCTTTAAATGCAGCCAGGCCCTGTCTGAGTTGGGACAGGTTTGAGGAGATTCCGACACCTTTGAGATCTAAATAAAATTATTTCCCTGAGAGCTGTTATTAGGAGGCTTATCTATATAACAAGCCCGCCTTGCCAGCCAGGCTTCCTTTCTCCCTCCCGTACCCTGTCCACCAAAAACAATCCTGCTTAGTCATTTTCTAAGTGCCTTCATTTCTTAAAAGAGCTCACTGGGAGAGGATGGCAGTGCTGTGTGACTTAGTTCTCAGGACTGGTTCTCCCTTTGGGGATAATGAACTGGGGGATGAGAGCAGTCCTGACATTTTTAATTTTTCCTTTATATCAGTAATCTGTATAAACAAGCCATACAGTCAGGTGCTTACATTTGAACCATCGCCTTAGAATCCACAATCTGAGTAGTGAGGGAAGGAGTCTTAGGAAACATTTCAGTGCCCTTGACTCCTCGTAAGTGGGCAGCTGCCAGTCTCACCTGCATACAGGTTGGCTCTCATCAGGCAGAGAGTTGAAGAAAGGGGTTGCTCAAGCTGAAGAGAAAGGTATTTCTTCCTGAAAAGTTTCTTGGTTAGAAACATTCTTTCCAATTCTCTCTTCCCTCACAGATAAGGGGGTTTGGGAGAGGAGAGAAAGTTTGGCACTGGCAATAACTAGTTCTATTGTGCATTCAAGGCAAACCAGCTGAGGGACTGTGCCCAGGGACCATGTCCTGAGCTTTGGGGATTTCTTAGTCCCTGATGCCATGTCTGGTAAACAGGTTATTGGCTCCACAGAGGGAAGTTGGCAGCATGGATAAAGGGGAGAGGAGTTCATGCCACAGTGTGCATTGGACAAGAGTTGCAAAAATGTTGGGCAAAGGCATTTTTCTTAGAAAAATGGCCATTTAACAGCAGTGGGCCAAGTTCCAGGACAGGCAGATTTGTCCAAAAGGACTTACACCGGCCTCTGGATCTGTCTTCATTGGCCAATTTATGGTCTTGCCTCTCTTCTTTGCCTTTCAGGGATGAGACTAGGGAGACAGAGAAGAGGAGATGCAAGCGCTCTCTGTTTTTCTAAGTGTTTGTTTTCTTCTTGCCACAGGGTAAAATTATTCAACTTTGAATAATCAGGCACTTCCTGAACAGACCCTAATTTGGGAAAGACAGGCAGCCTGAGGGACACCTTGCATAGTACAAAAAAGTGATCTATCTTTAATAAAAAGAAACAGAAGCTGATTTTGCTAATGGCTGGATGATATACACAGTGGGCACAATTGCCCCAAGGTTGTGAGTGCTCAGGAATGATGTCAATAGATACCATATACTCTTTGCTCATTGAACTGTTTACTCCCCTGGCTGGGGCCATTTCCCCTTTCTTCTGGCCATTCCTAAGCCTCTGTCAGTCCAGTTTCAAGTTTCCTCATTTGCTCATATACTTCTTTTTTTAAAAATAAGCTTTTATTATAATCTCCTAAGAGCTAAACTTGTAGAAGGTGCTAGGAGATGCCAAAGAAGTGTCCTCCCTGTCTTCAAAGGAGACAGCTATTCAGAATAGCTATTCAGAAATACAAAGGGTGCTCTCAGCACCACTGGAGTCTGAGGCCAGGAGCTCTTCATCACCCCTGCACTGCATACACGGTCCCTTATCTGGGTGCACCACTGAACTCTGAGCATGTTCCCTGTAACCAAACCAGGCTTGGTCTCACCACCCCCGAAATAAAGTTTTTGCCTTAGAGCTTCTAAAAGTTATTATAATAGTTATTAAATCAAAATAATAACTAGCATTTATAAGCCATTTTATATGTGCCAATAGCCACTAAAGGCTTAAAATTAACTCATCTAATACATCAACTCATTTAACTCTCACAGCAACCTAATGAGAGGCTTTTATTATCCCCATTTGCACATGAAGAAATTAAGGTATGCAGAATCCTCATTCCTGCCTTTCAGTGCCAGCATGCTCTAGTTTCTGAAGTTTTGTCCTCCAAGCAGATCCATGTCTGAATTTATACTTCCTGCTTCTACAAGGACTCTGTCAGTGTCTGCCCAGAGAAATGCTAGTTGCAGACATAAAGCTCTACCTTACCCAGGTCCTGGAGTGTATCTTACTGTATGTGGGCTATTTGTTTTCTTGGATTCCTCTCCTTCTATAATGTGAGCTACTTAATAGCAAGGGCCATTTGCACATTCTTGATATCTAATAAATATTCCTTTTTACTCCCTTCCTAATAGATACTGAATGGAGGTATCATAAACACTGCGGGACCTTCCTGTAGTACCAGCCTTTGTTGGCAGCTCTGTCTGTCCCAGGGTTCTTACATTTAAATGAATCAGGCAGGCTGAGGGAGTGGTGGGGACTGGGACATACTGGAGAGAACATGCCTAATCAGTGGAAGTGACTGCTGTTCATGTTTGGCTAATTGCTGTCACACAGTAAGGATGACCCCATGTTATCAGATTTTGCAGTTTTCAAGGTAAGTTGGGAATCTGGGTTATTATGTGAAACACTGTACCAACTCCAGAAAACCTGAGGTCCAAATTTTCTACATGAATTCTTCATGTTTTACTTTTGTAACAGTGGTAGTTTTGTTGGCACGGCTTGTTTATTTTCCTTTTATTTTCTTAATTTTTTAAAATTTCAGATTAATATGAGGCTATATATGATTAGGTTACATTGATTTGTTTTTTAGATGGTTTGGTGCACAGGCACACACAGACACATGAGTACTCCAGAAAACAGTAGTTTGTGATGATATCTAGTAACGGAACAGATTAGCAATCATAAAGCCAGTGGATGGAATACCTTCAGATAAGTGAACTTATGTACAGGCAAGGATTTGTACTTATGTACACATAGGTGGAGGAAGATGGAGACCAATAGCTCTGGGATAATAGAAAATGACTAGAAAATCTCAATACTGCCCAAACGGGGCTTTTATTCAATCTATTCTTCTTCCACTAAAATGGCTGTTCATAGGATATGTGAACAGCCTACGGGATTGTGATGCTTTAACATTGTGGTGTCAAATAACAGGTGGCAACTTTGTGAATTTTGGAGTTACGGGGAATGTCTTTGCTTGGTTGCTTGTTGGGGAGCCTGCTACTTCGTGGAAGTGTTTTCTAGAAACCTCTTCAGTCTGTAGTCACAATCATAATTGTTATTTACTATGAGCCCATCCAATTACAAGATTCTGGGAGAATAGTTTTTCACAAAAAGATGATTTTAAAAATAATCATACATTCATATGAAATGTATTAAGAATTTTCTGGGGGATGGCATCATCTTCAGGAGAGTGAGAGGCATCTGCTGATTTTATGAGTGTTTCCTCCAGACCTGTTATGCATCAGGTGTGGTCACCAGGAACTTCTACTGTGGGATGGTTTAAGAAGAAATAAAAACTGTGATGTCCGTCTTTTCAGAAATATACAATTGGCTTGGGAAGAATACAAAGCCAGTCACAGGGGAGCACATTCAAAGAAGTTGCAAAATGAGGAGGAGGAGGAGAAGAAGAGAGAAATCAGAGAAAGGAGCAAGCATTCTGACTTTTGACTGACAATCTCTGCCAGTTTCTCCTCACATATGAAGGCTTATTTACTTTGTGCACTATTGCAATCTGTAATATTGCAAAACATAAAGTCAGGTCCTCCCTTGTTTTAATACTCAACAAGATCCCAGCCTTATTAGCTTTTAACAACTGCTGTGAGAACTTAATATGGCCTCACGTAGCATTCTCAGATCAAAGTCCCAACTGTGAATGTTGTACCTAAAGTCAAGAGATTAGATGTCAGCATACATAAAAAATGACTAGTCTTAATTCCATTTGCACCCTTAATCCTCCTTTGCCATGCAACCTAACATATTTATAGTTCTGAGAATTAGAATAAGGATGTTTTTGAGGGACTCATACCCAACAAAAATCATAAAGATCCCACATCTTAGAAAAGGAGATATGCATTCATATGAGAACATGGCTTTATAGTAAAGTCTGTAGCTATTATACAGGAGATGAATGACAATGACTCTGTCTGTATTTACATCCATCTATGTATTTAGTACAACTTGTTGATATGTATTAAGAAAAGTAAGTAATCAATATTGAAATCTGTAATGAGAAATTTTCATTCATTTTCCTATCTATGTTCTATTGTAATTCACATAAATATAAATGAAAATTAATTTTATACTTTTGCAAGTTTATGGTCAATGGATTTTTAAGACTGTGAAGAGCAGGGCTTTAAAGTTGCACGAGAAGTTACTTTCTTTAGATTCAAGTTTTAGACCAAGTCCAGAATCAAAATCAGAGACTGTTATAAAGTATTATTTATTTGTCCTTCGTGGTAAGCAGACTAAGAACCCCTCAAAGACTTTCCCAGTCTAATTCTCAGAATGGTGACTGTGTTAGGTTACATGACAAAGGGGGATTAATGGTGAAAATACAATTAAGACTACTCATCAGCTGAATTTAATTTAAAACAGGGAGCTTATTCTGGATTATTCAGGAGAGCCCTATATAATCATAAAGGTCCTTAAAATTGGAAAAGGGAGGCAAAAGAGAATCAGAAGGAGATGTAACTATGAAAGAAAGGCGTAAGATACGCAGTGTTTCAGGCTTTGTAGATGAAGGATGGGGATCTTTTAGAGGCTGTAAAATGCAAGGGAACAGATCCTTTTCTAGAGTTTCCAGAAAGGACTGCAATGCTGCTACCAGTAACAAAGTTCACAATTGCCCTTTGGCCATAAATAGAAAACTAGAAGAAATATATGAAAAAACAGTTTGAACTGACAACAGGCATCACAGGATTGTGACACTCAAGAGAAGAAAAACAAATGAATTAAGCCCTAAATCACTCCCACTTCCTGCTATAGAAAGCAAAATCCCAAATGAGAGGAGATAAGTCTTACAAATCATGTAAGCTCACATACACTAGGTTCTATACTGTAGAGATGGAGGACCACAAAATACAGTGTTGTCGAGTTGAGATTGGACAAAGCAAGGCAGCTAGAACTTGTGGGGCAGAGTAATGGAGAGGAAAGGTGTATTCAGAAAAGAGGACCAAAAACATAATATTTGTAGGGATGTGCTTGAAACTTTGGCTTAATAACAAATTTCACATGTCTAGGTTGAAATTGCATGAGGCTAGACAACAAACAGTTTGAAGGAACAAATGATTATAAAAGAGCTATAAGCCAAATAATTCCCTAAACTCATGCAGGGATAGGAGTTGTTCACAACTCCAGAGCTAAAAATCTTCATTGAACAAATGGAACATTTCATAGAGACTTGAGAAGGGCTACATCATGGTAGTGGGGCTGAGAATAAAGGCTGTTATAGGCCTACATTAAAAAAGAATAAAGCTGCATAGTATTCCATGGTATACATTTACCACAATTTATTGACTTTACCTCTTTCATGTTTACATGGATGGAGGTGAAACATATTCTTCTTAGCAAAGTATCTCAAGAATGGAAGAAAAAGTATCCAATGTACTCAGCCCTACTATGAAGCTAACTTAAAGGTTTCATATGAAGGCTATAACCCAACTATAGCACAAGAATATGGAGAGAGGGGCAAAGGAGGAGAGGAGAGGGTTGTGGTTGGGGTGGAGAGAGGGTAATTGGTGGGGCCACACCTACGGTGCATCTTAGAAGGGTACAGGCGCAACTTACTAAATGCAGAATACAAATGTCTTCATACAATAACTAAGAAAATGCCATGAAGGCTATGTTAAACAGTTTGATGAACACATTTCAGATTGTATATGAAACCAGCACATTGTACCCCTTGATTGCACTAATGTATGCAGCTATGATTTAATTAAAAAAAGAATAAAAATAAACACTCTAACATCAAACTGATTCACAAATAATTATCCATGTAATTAAATCCTGCACTCAAAAATGTGAAATTGATAATGTTTAACATAAAATAAAAAATTATTACACATACAAGGAAACAGGAAAATGTGATCCAATGCCAAGAGAAAAATGCAACATTATATAGACCCAAAAATGGCAGGGATGATGGAATTATGAGGCAAGGATGCTAAATATGTCTGATATGTTCATGAATTTAAAAGAAAATATGAACATAATGAGAGGAGAGAAGAAAGATATAAAAAGAACCAAATGGAACATCTGAAGATGAAAACTACAGTATCTGCAATGAAAATTCACAGGCTAGGATAGCAGCAGATTAGACAATAAAAATCAAAAGTACAGTTATTTCGAAGTCATAGCAATAAAATTTCACCAAATGAAGGCCAGAAAGGAAAAAAAAAATCTAAAAGAACTAAAGAGAGGCTCAATGATTTTGCAACATACTAAGTGGTCTACCATACATGTAACTGAAGTTCCAGAAAGCAAGGAGGAGAAAGAAAAGTATTTGAAGGAATAAAGTCTAAAAGTTTTACAAATATAATAAATGCTATATGTACACATAACCAAAAAGCTCAATGAAACTCCCCCAAATCAAATAAAACAACAATAATAAACTGACATTCCAAGGTTGCTGCAATTCAGTCATAAAACATTTTGAAAGTGGTTAGAGAATAAAAAGTATATATGGCATATACAGGAAATAAAGATAAGAACAACGAAGGCTTCTGTTTAGAAACTGCAAGCCAGACGTCACTGGAATGACTTCTTTGAAGTGCCAAAAGAAAAACTATGTTAACCTAGAATTCTATACCCACTGAAAATGTTCTTTAAAAATTCAGTTAAAATAAGACTTTTTCAGATAAACCAAAGCTAAACCAATTTGTTGGCAGAAGTTCAGATTACAAGAAAACATTAAAAGTTCTTTAGGCCAAAGATAAGGATACCTGATGGAAATTTAGATTACAAAGGAATGAAGAGCACAGGAAAAGTAAATATGTTGATAAATACAAAAGATTTTTTTCTCATTTAAAATTTTCTTTATAAGCAATTGCCTATAGCAAAATAACAGTAATGTATAGTTGACATATGCATTTGTATATGTCAACATATTTCTATATTTGTAACATATATATGTTTTTAACACACCAGGAAAGGAGAAACGGCAGTAAATTCTTATAAGTGTACATATACACGGAAGAATTCATATTGTTGTTGTTATTATTATTATTTTTTAGAGATGGAGTCTCTTTCTTACTGGTCCTAAACTCCTAAGTTCAAGCAATCCACTTGCTTCAACCTCCCAGAGGGCTGGAATTATAGGTATGTGCCATCTCGTCCTGAGCAGTATTAGTATTATTTGAGGGTTGTTTATCTTAAGTTAAAATGCACACAATAAGCTATAGTAACCTCTAAAAAACCTCCACAAAACCAAGAAGGACAGCTTAAAACCCTCCAGTAGAGCTAAAATGAAATTCAAAAAAATAACACAAAAGAGGGTCGGGAGCAGTGGCTCAGGCCTGTAATCCTAGCACTCTGGAAGGTCAAGGTGGTGAATTGCTGGAGCTCAGGAGTTGGAGACCAGCCTGAGCCGGAGCAAGACCTCCTCTCTAAAAAAATAGCTGGGCATTGTGGCGGGCACCTGTAATCCTATCTACTGGGGAGACTGAGGCAAGAGAATTGCTCCAACCCAGTAGTTTGAAGTTGCTGTGAACTATGACACCATAGCACTCTACTGAGGATGACAAAGTGAAACTCAGTCTCAAAATAAAAAAAAAAAAAAGTACAAAAGAGATCAGGAAAAGAGGAAGAAAGGACAATAACAAATAAAACAAATATAATAGAAACAAAGCAAAATGGTATATTTAAATCAATAATTACATTAAATGTAAATGATTTAATTGGTTTATACATTCCCATTAAAAGGCAAGACCCAATTCTATGCTAGCTATAAGAAACTCACTTTAAATATAAAGATACAGATCAGGTAAAAGTAAAAGATAGAAAAAAATATAACATCCGAATTCTAATTAGAAGAATCCTGGTATTGTTTTATTGATATCAGACAAAGTGGATTTTAGGACAATGAGTATGTCCAGAGATAAAAAAGAATTTTCACAAGGGGTCAATTCATTAAGACATAAAAATACCATAAATGTGTATAGACCTAAAAACAGAGGTTAAAAAAATTGAAAGGAAAAATGACAAATCTAGAGTTATAATTGGAGATTTCCAGTTATATTTTATTGGAGAACAAATAGAGGTTTACATGATTTAAGCAATTTTATGAACAAACTTGACCCAACTGACAGTATAGAAATCTTTGGTCATTAATTATAAAACACATATTCTTTTCAAGAGTACATGGAACATTCACCAAAAGGGATATTCTGTGCCATTAAAAAAAGTCTCAAAACGTTAAACTTAATTGAAATAATGTATGGTTCGGTGCCTGTAGGTCAGCGGCTAGGGCGCCAGCCACATACACTGGAGCTGGCCGGTTTGAACCTGGTCCCAGCCTGCCAAACAACAATGACAACTACAACCAAAAAATAGCTGAGCGGTGTGTCAGGGGCATATAGTCCCAGATACTTGGGAGGCTGAGGCAAGAGAATCGTTTAAGCCCAAGAGTTTGAGGTTGCTGTGAGCTGCGATGCCATAGCACTCTACCTAGGGTGACATAGTGAGACCCTGTCTCAGAAAAAAAAAAAAATGATGTAGATTATGTTCTTTGACCAGCCACAGAGTTAAAGTAGGAATCAAAAGCAAACAGAACATGAGAATATTACCTGAATTTGGAATTAAATTAACTGACCAATAGGTCAAAGAAGAAATCACAAAGGGTAAACAATGTGAACAGGATGAAAATTTTGTGGGATGCAGCTAAATCAGTGCTTCAAGAGGAAATTATAAAATCAGAAACTTGAGTTAGGAAAGAAACAATGGCTCAAGTAAATGACCTAAACTTTCTCCTTAAGAAGTTAGAAAAGAAAAGCAAATTACTCCAAAATAAAAAAAGTAAGGAAAAAATATATAAGAGCGGAGATCAATAAAATGTAAAATGAAAAATTGAATGAAAATATTTGCTTCTTTTAAAAAGCTCAGTAGAATGTATTAAACTGACTGTTAAAGACTGATTAAGAAAAATAGAAGACACAAATTATCAATGTCAAGAATGCAGGATGGAAGGTCCGGTGTGATGGCTCACGCCCATAATCCTAGCACTCTGGGAGGCTGAGGTGGGTGGCTTGCCTGAGTTCACAGGTTCAAGACCAGCCTGAGCCAGAGCAAGACCTTATCTCTAAAAATAGCTGGGCATTGTGGCAGACACCTATAGTCCCAGCTACTTGGGAGGCTGAGGCAAGAGAATTGCTTGAGCCCAAGAGTTTGAGGTTGTTGTGAGCTGTGATGCTACAGCTCTCTACTGAGGGTGACAAAGTGAGAATGTCTCAAAAAGAAAAAGAAAAAGAATTCAGGATGGAGAAAATATGAATAAATTTATACCAATAAATTTGACAACCAAGGAGAAATGAATAAATTGCTTGAAAGACACAAATTATGAAAACTGATTAAAGAAGAAATATAAAACCTAAACAACGTTCTGTCATTGAAAGAAGTTAAATGATACATTTAAAAACCTTGCTGTGAAGAAAATTTAGGAACAGATATACAAGCCACTGGTGAAATTATCAAATATTTAAGGAAGAAATAATAGCAATCCTGGGCAGGCCCAGTGATTCATGCCTATAATCCTTGTACTGTGGGAGGCTGAGTTAGGAGGACTGCTTGAGCTCAGGAGTTGGAGACCAGCCTGAGGAAGAGCAAGAACCCATCTCTACTAAAAACAGAAAAACTAGCTGGGCATAGTGGCACATGCTTGTAGTCCCAGCTGCTCAGGAGGCTGAGGATTGCCCAAGCCCAAGAGTTTGAGGTTGCTGTGAGCTATGGTGCCATGGCATTCTACCAGGGTGACAAAAACATAAACAAAAACAAACCAATACCAATCCTGTGAAAACTCTCAAAAATAGAGAAGAAAAAAATACTGTCCATCTATCTTATGAGGTCAGCATCATCCTGACACCATAATCAATGATCTTACAAACTATAAGTAAAAGTTCTTGCGGGCAGATTCTTAAAAAGATAATGGAAAAGGAATCCAGTGATCATATATACTTTGAATCTAGCCATATAGGGGTTCTTTCCAGGAATGCAAAGTTGGTATACCATTCAAATACCAATGTATTTTCACCATATTGATAGTACAAAAGAAAAATACCATGATTCAGAAGATACAAAAGACATATTTGACACAATACGCATTCATGATAAAACAGAAAAACAAAACAAAATGAAAAAACCTCTCCACTAGGAATAGAGAAGAATTTTGTACAACCTGATAAAAGGCATCTATTAATATAAAGAACCTACAGCTAACATCATACTTAATGGTAAAATATTAACTTTCTTATCCCCTAAGATTAAAAACAAGTCAAGAAAATACCTCTTCACCCCTCCTATTTTACAATATATTAAAAGACCTGAGCAAGGCAATAAGGCAAGAAAAGAAATTGAAAGCACAAAGATTGGAAGGGAAATAATAAAACTAAATTTACTTCTAGACAACATGGTCACAGATATAATGACATAATATAGATGGAAAATTCTAAGGAATACATGAAAAGCCCAATAGAACTAATGAATGAGTTTAGTAAGATAAATTTAAAAAATCAATTATAGTCCTTCTACATACTAGCAGCAAACGGTTGGAAATAGAACTAAAAAAAAAATGCCATTAGCAATAGCATCAAATGCCATCAAATGTTTGAATGTTGCTAATGGAAGATAACAAGCCACAAATTCTACTCTTAGGTATTAACCCCCAAAGAAATAGAAACATATATCCACATGCAAGTAGTATAAAAGACTAGTATATGTAGCAGAACATTAAAACCTAAAGGATAAAGAAGTGCATAAAATAGAAAGCAAAAATCTTATCACCCTCCCCAATTCCAATCCTAGATATATTCGCTGTGCATAGTTTGTGGTATGCCATTGTGGACTTTTCAGTGCATAAATAAACACAAAAAACTATAAAAATTATACAACCTGCTTCATCATAGCACTATGTTGCATGGACATTATCCATGTTAATATCTTATCTTTTATAATAGCTGATGATGATACTATAATTTACTTAACAAATTACCTATTAGTAGACAATTAGGCTATTAGTGTTATAAATCGTTTTTTACCATTAATTCTCAGAAATGAAAATTTAAATTGTAATAGCTACAGGCTAATTGTCCTTAAATATTTTTCCAATGTACACATCTATCCACAGCATTATTAAAAAGTTACTTTAAAATTGAATAATGCATAAGCAAATGTGTTTTTATCCTTCATTGCTCAGTTGAGAGAAAGTTTCTTCTTTTGTTTTCAACTGAATTAGAGAAATCTGGGGAAACACAACATCAGCTTCACTGTAGTTTTAGGTTTAGGATCTGAGTTTTGAACATTAATTATCATTTGCAGAGGTTATTTACTGAGTATTTCTTGTTCCAAAAATTTAGAAATACCTGGGAGACCTTTTATTTTTTTCAAATGGTGTAACTGATCCAAGTGGGACTAGAAGTAGAATTCATTTTCTTGATTTTTACTTTATCCTTATTCTGTCTTTAAGGAAATGTTTTCTCTTATCTACTGATTAACTTAACTTCATACTAGTGCAATTTTTCCTTTATCTTACATCATTAAGAATTGGATTCTCTTTTCTATATCTAAACATTGCTAAGAGCTAAGCATTATCCAAAACATGCTCACTGGAAGAACAAGATTTTCAACCAGATTGGAATGGTAAAAACAAAGTATAATTAACTTTTATATTATTGGATGCTAATGGGCATTTAAAATGAATAGATATTGGTTAAAATCATTCTTTATCATGTAGTGAAATCTTCCTATGTGCAGAGCACCAATAGGCAGACATTCAAGGGGCATTACCAGTCCAGTAAGCATTTGTTAAGTGAGATCTGAATCTTTTATAAAATGACTCCCTATAATACCACTTACTAACATGAGCTTTTTTACATTGAGAGAAGATAACTACTTAAAACTATGGCTCCGCTGGTGGTCACTGCAAGGGTCCTATCTACCTAAGAGTATTCAAGACCTTTATGACTCAAACCAGAGGGCCTCTACAAATGTAGGCTGGGATACTTAAGCACAGTTTTTATTATATGGTCTAAGTACTTTGAGCTCATACATAATCATGCATCTGTGAGATTATAACATTAAACAATGGAAATACACAAGTTATAAATGTGATGTCTTTGGGATTTGTCACTCTTTTTCTTTCTCTCTGACATTGTCAAAGCCCAGGAGGACCTGATGCCCAGCTCCGTCAAGGAAGAGGGCTCTGTGTGCATTTGAAGAACCTTTAATTTTAAGAGAAGCAAAGAGTTATTCAAACTTAGTTGATTTTGATTGGGGAGAGGTTGAAGCTTCCTGGTAGAATGAGGCTTGAGGGAAGATGACTTTCTGAGTGCCTGACATGATATAGTTAATTTAGAATCGTTGCCCCAATATTATTATTTCTTGGCAGTGTTTCAAAGCTTCATATCTCAGGCTCTCTACCACTTAATAAATCTCTGAAATTAAAGGCTCCAGTGAGCTGCATGTAGGTATATGTTTAACCGCTGGCTGTCTGAAGAGATAAAAGAGCCTGACTTGTAGGATTCACTCATTTCCATGGTGTAAATACTCATACCAAAGCGGATTTCAAAATACCAAAGCTAAATAATGGAGTGTAAAATCAAGAAGTGCTGCATCCAGTTGACTCTAGCACAACCCTGGTTCTGAGTACAACCCTAGAAGGAAATGTTGATTGAAGGACTTTAACCAATTTGGGGAGTCATTAACAGCTCCCTAACAGAAAGATGACAACTACAGTTAAATGTGGGCAGTAGCTCAATGTGGAAGCTTCTAAATTGGGGTTAGCAAGTGAAATCTAAAAATGATACTGTGTACTATGAGGACACCAGAAAGTTCAGCTTTTCTTAAAATTGTTTTTCTACCTCATCATTCTTTAGGAGTTAGAAACTTGGAAATCACTAAAACATGTTTCCTTTTCTTTTATATGTGCAATGACTACTTTTTATTTGGCAAATATTTTTCATTGAACAAATAATTCCTGGGTCTCTGTTCTAGGCCAAGCTGAAACGTAAGTGCTGAAAAAATAAGTATCATCTCTGCTCTCCTAGAGCTTGGAATTTTGTAGAGGAGAAAGAACTTTTTCTATTTCTGATTGGAGGCAAGTGCTTTAAAAGAAAGGAAAACAGGATTAGCTTCCCTAAGGAAGTGATGTTTGAGGGATATCTGAAAAAGGAAATAAGTTTTTTGTTTTGTTTTGTTTTATTTTTTGTAGAGACAGAGTCTCACTTTATCGCCCTCGGTAGAGTGCTGTGGCATCATGCAGCTCACAGCAACCTCCAACTCCTGGGCTTAGGCGATGCTCTTGCCTCAGCCTCCCAAGCAGCAGGAACTACAGGTGCCTGCCACAATGCCCAGCTATTTTTTGATGCAGTTTGGCTGGGGCTGGGTTTGAACCCACCATCCTCAGTACATGGGGCCGGCGCCCTACTTGATGAGCCACAGGCGTTGCCCAGAAGGAAATAAGTTTTAATGCAAAGGAGCTGGAAGAGGAAATGGGGGGAAAGAACTCTTGTTATGTTGAGTTAAAACATGACAAATGGCCTTGGTAGCTGGGATTGAGCCTGGATGCCAGGCTAGACCAGTGGGCCTGAGTTTGGCCATGTAGGCCCTGGTAGCATGTTAAGTGTTTTGTTGATTCTAAGAGTAATGAAAACCTACTAAAGAGTTGTAGGCATTTAAGCAAGGACAGCAAGTTTAGTTGCAATACAGGAGAAGTCGTTGCTGCTTATTCACCCATTTCTTCTCCAAATCTTTATTCAGAACCACAGAGTCAATCAAAACCTGGATAGTCCTTTGAAATGTCCCCAGTCTAACTGGGGAGAAAGGCATGCAGTATCCCATTGCTGCTGTAACAAATTACCATAAATTTTATTGCCTAAAACAACACACATTTGTTATCTTACAATTCTGGAGGCCAAAAGTCTGAAGCAGCTTTCACTGGCCTAAAATCAAGGTGTTGGCACGATCACATTCCTTCTGCCGGGTCCAGGGGAAAGTCAGTGTTTAAATTTATGTTTCTTTTCCAGCTTCTAGAGGCTGACTATAGCCCTTGGCTTGTGTTGCTGTATCACATCACCTGTGCTTTCTTGGACACATCCATGACTCTCCTGCCTTGTTCCTTCCCTTTGAGAAACCTTGAGATTTCCTTGGCCCACCTGGATAAACCAGGATAATCTTCCCATCTCAAGATCCCTTACTTAATCATATCTGTAAAGTTTCTTTTGTCATGTAAGGTTCCATATTCACAGGCTTAGGGCATTAGAGGTACTATTCTTTTTATCACAGCTTGTGATAAAATGATAGAAATTGTAATCAAATGATAGACATAAGGCTGCTGAAGAGGAAGATTGGAACTGAGACGAGACTATTTTCTAATTTGCTTATTTGTTGGTAGTTAGACCTAAGAGTACACTGCATGATTCTACAAGGGACAGTTGGCTGTAAGTTTCAAATCAGACTATTTCTGGAATATTTTTAAGTCTTAAGTGAAAAAAATCTATATAGAATTTTAAAAATTGTCACCAAAAAGGGATGAGACTGATGTTATTTGTTTTTGTGGTATGAGAAATAGGAAATTTCATCAGGGTGTTTATCTAGCTCCTCAGTGTAAAGTGATTGGAGCCTAGAGCAGCCTTTCCAAAAGTTAGTGCATGTTTTAATTCATTGTAAAGCTGAAATTTCACCTTTCTAAAATGCTCTCAGTAGACGTTGTACTTTCTCTTAGGACCACACTTTAAGTATCAAAAGCCCAGTTGCTAATTCCCAAAAATCCTCCTACCACGTACAAAAGAACATGAAGAGTCTATAACTCTAGGAGGAAAAACAATCATCAATCTGTGAAGACTATAGTAAGATGTGTGTGTGTAGAGATGAAATACTCTAATAACTAGTAATACTATTTCATTCAGAAGAACAGTCTAACATCTATATATTTGCTTGCAGTCAAGATATATAGAAAGTGCTATGTATGTGAACTTATTTGGTGTGGGTGAGAAAATTTGAGGGCTTTCATTCTTCTAGCGACTATTAGAGGCAAATAGTTTAATATTATCTAAACTGATCTAAACTGCTCGGTAGTAAAGCCAGTGATGAATGGAGCCAGTGATGTACCAGACCTGGTGGGAACAAGTGATTGTGAAATATTCAGCAATTCTGTGAGTTAATGGTAGCTTGGTAGCTTGACTTTTACTAAGTATTTACACCATGGAAATTGATCAACACTACAAACTAGATCCTTCCTTCCTTCTTTCCTTCCTTCCTTCCTTCCTTCCCTCCTTCCCTTCCTTCCTTCTTTTCTTCCTCCCTCCCTCCCTTCTTCCTTCCCTCCCTTGTCTTACCCCCAAGGAGTGGTTTTACCAGCACATCACTACCATGAACCCATTATTTTTTTTACTATGTTCATTTCAGCAATTGGTAAATGAGCCCAGACTCGGCCTTTCTCCATAGCTGCACCTGCCTTTGCACAATGTCCATGGTCCCCACTCTGTAAATGCAACTCTATATGTGGAAGCAGCTTCACATTAGCATCCTCTAAGCCCATATTTCTCCTGGTTTGCTAGAATTGAGTTGCTGTTTTTAGCTATAAGTGTGTTTCTTGGAAGTAATCTAATGTACTCTACAAAGAATCACACACTCCACTTGAATTATTATATTTTTCTTGTGAGATGTTCCAAGGGAAGCTTGGAATAAGCCATTTATCTGCAAATCACTCCATTTAGAAAGAAAGTTGGTCTAGACATGATATATGATGTGCCATTAGTGGTCTAATCTGAAGAGGGACAACTAAAAGAGAGTGGAGAGAGTGGAAAAGAGCACCCTAGAATACAGTGGGGTAGATAAGAATATAGAACTAGGAATGTAGTACCTGTGTGTGTGTATGCTCGTGTGTGTGTGTGTGTGTGTGTGTGTGTGTATGTGTAGGAGAAAGTGTGAACAGGGATTAATAGTGGAGAATTGGGCAGAGGAATAGAAGAAAGGAAAACAAAGCTAATAGTTTGCTAGGAGGCCAATATTTGCTGGTTAAGCCTCAGTGTTTTGTGTACTAAATAATTACACTAGCACTAGGAAGTTTACGAAGTATTTTATATAAATTATCTGGTTTCATCCCCAATATAATCTTATCATATACTCATATTTACTGATAAAGACAGTGAAGTTCAGAAAGTTTGAGTACTTATCCCCAGGATCATATAAATGGTCTGAGAACAAGCATAAAACAAGGGTAGACAACCTTCAGTTTGAAGACCAGGTATAACCCCCTCTCTCTCTTTTATTTTTTTTGGCAATTTTTGGTCAGGGCTGGGTTTGAACCCACCACCTCCAGTATATGGGGCTGGTGCCCTACTCCTTTGAGGCACAGGTGCCACCCCATCCACTGTCTCTTTTTATAAATAAAGTTTTATTGGAACACAGCCATGTCCAATTGTATACCATTTGCTGTGGCTGCTTTTACCCTTCAATAACACGGTTAATTAGTCATGATAGAGAAGTCTCAACAGACACCCATGGCCCACAAAGCCAAAAATTCTTAGCAATCTGGCTCCACACAGAAAATTATCTGCTGACACCACCTTTAGATTTCAGATCCAACTGTGCAAGCTGAGTCAGCCTGATGCCAGTAGAGTAGAGGACCACAGACTCGGCACGACATTAGCAGAGTGTTACATGATTCTGGTGCAAACATTATACCAAAATAGAACCGCAGTGATGGCTTAACATTCCTGTCATTAATTACTACTAGGGCTTAAGGCATGGCAGTTCTTATTTAAGATATTATCTAGGGAAAAATGGCAAGTCTTTATCAGTCTGTAACAGTCTACCAAATAAACCTAATTGATTTATTCGTTAACCAAAGAGCAGTGTGTCATAAATGGATGGAGCACAAGTTAGAAAGTTTTGCTAGCAGAGTCAATGTCATCTGTAGCAACATGGTATAAAGGAAAGATTCCAGTAATCCTGTATTCAATCCCATTTTTGATAATTACTAACCTGTGGTCTCAAGAAAGTTGATTAACTTAATTGAGCCATATGCAAAATGGGTAAAATAGGACCTATCTTCTAGGATTGCTGTGAACATTAGAGGCCGGGCATGGTGGCTCATGCCTGTAATCCTAGCACTCTGAGAAACTGAAGTGGGAGGATCCATTGAGTTCAGGAGATCAAGATTAGTCTGAGCCACGAGCAAGAACCATTTCTTCTAAAAATAGAAAAACTAGCTGGTTTTGGTGGATGCCTATAGTCCCAGCTATTTGGGAACCTGAGCAAGAGGATCACTTAAGCATAGCAGTTTGAGATGCTGTGAGCTGTGACATTACGGCACTCTAGCCTGGGGCAATAGAGTAAGACTCTGTCTCAAAAAAAAAAAAAGAAAGAAAGAAAGAAAGAAATTATTCACAGAAAATACATATTATGTGGTGGTAACAGTTGCAGGAGTACTAGTACTAGTGAGACTGCTGCCAGTAAT
Source organism: Perodicticus potto (assembly GCA_963574655.1). Classification (NCBI taxonomy): domain Eukaryota; kingdom Metazoa; phylum Chordata; class Mammalia; order Primates; family Lorisidae; genus Perodicticus; species Perodicticus potto. The sequence goes on from CAUYRH010151157.1 coordinate 20,783, forward strand.
AGTAGCAGTAGTAGTACCAGTAGAAGTACTAGTAAGAGAGCACCTGAGCACCAGAGCAGGTCCTTCTGGCTGCTCTTAAAGGAAAAGGAAATACTGGAATTGGGGACCAGGTAACTGGACACAAACTCTACTTGCTTGTCAGTGATGCCAAAGATGTGATTGAGAGTTAGCTCCTTAAAGACAGGAGTGTGCTTTTGTCCCCTTTGTGTCTCTACCCTCTTCATAGTTCTAAGCTCAGAGCCATGGACATAGTCAATGTTTGGTAAATGTGCCTGTCAAATTCAATTACGCTTTGCCTTGGGTAAATCATGATTTGACTTCTGCACTGGCATTTCTAGAAATGGAGCTTTGGTAAGGCTGTTTACATTATCTAAGACTTACTGATGTAGACTTCTTTCTTATAGTTCAGGGAAGAATGATAACTGGCGGGCACTGGCGGATAGTTCATGGGTATTTTTTTTTTTTGGTTGTCAGAGCACTAAAAAAAAAGAATTGATAGCTAACATTTGAAAGTGGAAAGATTTTACAAAAAAATGACAAATTTCTAACTTTTGAAAAAATTGGAAAATCTGGTGTTGTTGATCCATTGCAGGGTTACATACTTTGGAGAAAACAGCAGCTGCCCTGGTTTAAGGTATATTGATATTCCTCATTATAGGGCTGTAGGGGCAGGGGCTTGTAAGATCAGGTGCTCGAAAGAGCCCCACAGGTACAGAAATGAGTGAAGTGAGTCTAAAGAAGCCCTGGCAACTGATGTGCTGAAGGGAGATGGCCCCTCCCAAACTGGCCAGCTTCCACACAGATCCAATTAATGTCATCTGAGAAGGGCCCCAGATTTTCAGTATCCTGTTTTACAAGAGAAATTTAAAATTTAAATTTTGTATTGAAGTCTTTACATTTTTAAACTATGATGATCACAGTTTTTGACCAAAATGGTGTATGAGCAAAGAAAAACATGTATGAGAGCCATTCTACCTTATTGCCTTCTAGGCTGCAAACTGCATGATCTACAGAATAATCAAGTGTGCAATGGGCAGGAGACATTTTGAGGAGGCCATTTTGACAATGTGACTGTTTTGATGTGTTCACGTTACATTTGGAACCCCCTCAAAGTAAAACATTAAACTTTGTTTCACAAAAGTTATCAAGTAATATACTCCACAGCCCATCCTAGTTCATTCCTGAATCGTACACCACTTCAGCTCCATTGCAGTACAAACCGTTCTGTTCCTTCTTTCCTTCAACTCCAACCCCTGAAGCCTCCTCGCAGACTGATACACAAACATTGGATGTGGTTGTGTAGATCTCTCTCCAAGTTCAATTTCCCTAAATAGGTACTAATATTCCCTGATATTTTCTTGTCCATATATCTCAAATGGATTATTTTAAAAAACAGAAAAATTTCAAAATTCTGCATAACCTATTAAATTCCATTATAACTATGGAATAACATGGTTCATTGTGTTTCTTTCATTTCTATTTTCATCTTAAACAAAACAAAACAAAATATAATATGTGAGGTTACCTATAGTAGACAAAGGATCAGTGAGTTACATTTCATGACCTGTGGTAGTTTCACATCCTCTGGTGGTTCTGTCATAGTTCTGTCAGCCACATTTCTTTTATCCTTTTGATATTTGTTGTGAGGAAGAGAGAAAATTGTCATGGCTGAGGGGGATAAGGTTGGGTCAGGGATGAGGTGAGGGAATCTAGTTACACAATACTTTATAATAATTTTTTTAAGCAAAAAGTTTTGACTTTTATGCCACATCAAAATGCTGCTTCATTGGAGAATAGACTTCTCAATTTGATCTGATGTGCCTAACTCTGTTATGACATTGGAATTCAAATAGTAATTTTTATGTGAAGTATTCTGACTTTTAAAAAATATTAGCAATTAATTTTTAAACATATTTTAAGAAAATTATTTATTTAAAATTATACTTTTGATGCCAAAACACACAATGAGTAAAGGATAATCTCTGTAATAAACAGTGTTGGGAAAACTGAATTATCTACCAGAGAAAGAATGAGATACAATCTTTATCTTATCCCTTATACTGGAATAAACTGAAAATATGTTAAAGAATAAAATTTTAAGAGTGGAAGCTGTGAAAGTATTAGAAGAAACCATAGGGAAAAAGCTCCATGACATTGGCCTCCACAGTGATTTCTTGGGTAAGACCCCAAAAGCTCAGGCAAAGAAGGTTAAAAGAGACAAATGGGATTTCATCAAACTAAAAAGGTTCTGTACAGCAAAAGAAATGGCTACAGATTAAAAAGACAACCCATTAAATATTTGCAAATCATATATCATAGAAAGAGCTAATATCCAAAATATATAAGGAACTCAAACTACTCAATAACAAGAAAACAAATATCTATTAAAAAATAGCAAAGGACCTGAATAGACATATCTCAAAAGAAGACATACAAATGGCCAAAAAATATATGGAAAAAAATGCCCAATATCTCTAATTATCAGGGAAATTAAATTAAAACCACAAAGAGATATCATCTCATAACTGTTACAGAGGCTATTATGAAAAAGAGGAAAGATGACAAATGTTGGCTAGAATGGGAAGAGGGAACCCTGATACCAGGTTGGTAGTAAATTATTATCGTTCCCTTGGAAAAGTAGTAGGAAGTTTCCTCAAAAAATTAAAAAACTACAACTGCCATATGATCCAGCCAGCCCACAGCAGGGCACACAGGTGTGCTTCATTTGATTGTGCTTTGCTTTACCGAACTTTGCAGATACTGCATTTTTTCAAATCGAAGGTTTGTAGCAACATGGAGTCGAGCAAGTCAGTTGGTGCCATTTTTCCAATAGCATGTGCTCACTTCATGTCTCTGGGTTACATTTTACTAATTCTTATAATATTTCAAACTTTTCATCTGTCATATTTTTCATATCTGATCTGTGATCAGAGGCCTTTGATGTTACTATTGTAATTGTTTGGGAGTATCGTGAACCAGGCCCATCTGAGATGATCAGCCTCATCTGTAAGTGCTGGGTGTGTCCTGACTGCTCCCCAGACTATTCCTTCATTTCTGTCCCTCTCCTCAGGCCACCCTATTCCGTGAGACACAACAATATTAAAATTAAGTCGGTTAATAATCCTACAGTGGCCTCTCAGTGTTAAAATGATAGGAAGAGTCACCTGTATCTCACTTTAAATCAAAAGCTAGAAATGTTTGAGCTTAGTGAGGAAGGCACGTCAAAAGCAGAAAGAAGTATCTTGCACCAAAGAGTTAACCAAGTTGTGAATGCAAAGAAAAATTTCTTGATGGAAATTAAATGTGCTACTTCAGTAAACACACACATGATAAGAAAGCAAAACAGTCAAATTGCTGGTATGGAGAAAGGCTGATGGGTCTGGATAGAAGAACAAACCAGTTGCAACATTTTCTTAATGCCAAAGACTAATCCAGAGCAAGGTCCCAATTCTTTGTTTCTATGAAGGCCAAGAAAGGTGAGGAAGCTGTAGAAGAAAAAGTTTGAAGCAAATGGAGGTGAGTTCATGAGGTTTAAAGAAAGACACTATCTCTATAGCATGAAAATGCAAGGTAAAGCAGCAAGCGTTGATGTAGAAGCTGCAGAAATCCATCCAGAAGATCCAGCTAAGATCCTTGATGAAGGTCGCTGCATTAAACGACATGTTTTCAATGTAGACGAAAGGCCTTTTATTGGAAGAAGAACCATGTAGGGTTTTCATAGCTGGAGAGAAAAAGTCAATGCCTGGTTTCAAAGGACAAGCTGATTCTTTTGCTAGGGGCTAATGTAACTGGTGATTCTAAGTTGAAGCTAATGCTCAGTTACTTTCTGAAAATGCTGGGGCCTTAAGAATTATGCTAAATCTACATTGCCTGTGCTTTATAAATGGACCAATGAAGCCTGGATGACAACACAGCTGCTTAAAACATGATTTACTGAATATTTTAAGTTCACTGTCAAGATCTACTTCTCAGAAAAAAAGATTCCTTTCCAAATATTACAGCTACTTGGTAATGAACCTGGTCACCTAAGAGCTCTGATGAAGATGTATAAGTTATTAATGTTTTCATGTCTGATAACCCAACATCCATTGTGTAGCCCGTGGATCAAGAAGTACTTTTGTCTTTTGAGTTTTACTATTTTAAAAATAACTTTTGTAAGGCTGTCACTGTCATAGATCATATGCTTCCTCTGAATGATCTGGGAGAAAAAATAAAAAAACCTTTTGGAAAGGAATAAGCATTCTAGATGCCACTAAGAACATTGATAATTCATGAGAAGAGGTCAAAATATCAACATTAACAGGAATTTGGAAGAAATTGACTCTAATGTTCATGGATGACTCTGAGGTATTCAAGACTTCCACAGAGGAAGTAACTGCAGATGTGAAAATAGCAAGAGTGGTTGAATTAGAAGTGAGGCCTGAAGATGTGACTGAATTGCTGCAATCTCATTGTAAAATTTTAATGGATTCCTCGAGGAGTTGCTTCTTATGGACGAGCAAAGAAAGTGGTTTCTTGAGATGTAATCTATTCCTGGTGAAGATGGTATGAATATTGTTGAAATGACAAGAAAGGATTTAGAATATTATGCCAATTTAATTGATGAACAGCAGCAGCAGCAGCAGGGTTTATGAGGATTAACTGCAATATTGATAGAAGTTCTGCCGTAGGTATCATGCTATTAACCAGCAGCACGTGCTACAGAGAAAACTTTCATGAAAGGATGAGTCAGTCAATGTGGCAGACTTCATCGTTGTCTGATTTTAAGAAATTGCAACAGCTACCCCAACTTCTAGCACCCAACACAGTGATCAGTCAGCAGACATCAACGTTGAGCCAAGACCCTCCACCAGCAATAAGATTACAACTCAAGCTAAAGGCTCAGGTGACTGATAGAATTTTTTAGCAATAAAATAATTTTAAATTAAAGTATGTGCATTATTTTCTAGACACAATGCTATTGTACACATAATTGACTATAGTACTGTGTAAAAATAACTTTTATATGCATTGGGGAGCCAAAATAGTTGTCTGACTTTCTTTACTGTGATGTCCTGGAACCAAATACACAATATCTCTGAGGTATGCCTGTGTATGTATCTTAAAAAATCGAGATCAGTGTGTTGAAGAGATGTCTGCATTTCCATGTGCATTTCAGCATTATTTACAATTGCCAGGATATAGAAATGACTGAAGTGCCCATCAATGGATGAATGGATTTAAGAATGTGGTATATATACACAATGAATAACTATTTAGCCTTAAAAAGCAGAGAATCCTGTCATTTGCAACAACATTGGTGAATTTAGAGGCCATTATGCTAAGTGAAGCATACACACAGAGAGACAAATGCTGTATGATCTCACTTCTATGTGGAGTCTAAACAAGTTGACCTTTTAGAAGTGGAGAGTAGAATTCTGTCTGGGAGGTAGGTAGGTGCAGAAAGGGGAAGGTTGGGTAGAGGTACAAAGACTCAGTAAAGAGGAATAAGTTCTGGTGTATCTATTGCACAGCTTCCTGACTATAATTAATAATAATTTATTATATATTTCAAAATAGCTAAAGGAAGTTAAGATTTTAAATATTCTCACCACAAAGAAATGATAAATATTTAAGGTTATAGACATGTTAATTTGCCTGATTTGATTATTCCTGTATCTGAACATACCTGTATCCATGTATCCATGTGCATACATTTGATCATTCATCTATCAAAGCATCACATTGTACCCCATAAATAGAGAGGGTGCCAAAAAACGTATACACATTTTAAGAAAGGAAAAACTATATTAAAATGTTCACACTTAAGCCACATTTGACTTCTATAATTACAAGATGTACTCAACATGACTTATATTCATCTTCTGTTATTTATTGTTACAATTTAATACAGTTTTTTCCTTTCTTAAAATGTGTGTATGTTATTTTGGCACCCACTGTATATACAATTATTTGTCAATTAAAGAAAAATGAGAAAATAATAATCTCTTTGAAATCTCATTATTCTGATCTTCCTAAGGGTCCTTTGTTCCTTCTTCCTAAGTGGGATTATTGCTGCATCTTCTCCTAATTTTTCTCTCAATTACTGTTGGTTTACTTTTATCCATTAGCCTCGCTCTCTTTTTTCTTCTGTGTGGATCTGGTACACTGTCTGCGAGGTATTACAATAAATAAATTATAATTCAATAAAGTTGGGGGTGAATGTCACTAGTCACTCTCTTTTTATTACCTCCATGTACTAGTTTAAAGCCATATAAGTCCTTTAGCCCCTTACTGGGCAACCTAGAACATGCTTTTGTTGGAGCAATGAGTTTGGATATAGGAAATTTAAGAGTTCCCTAGGTGGTCATACAGATAGAACTTTCTTTTTTCTGTGAAAATGACCATTAGGTATGACCCTTGAATGGTAAGTAAGGAAAGCTATTGAAACAGCTAAATCAAAAAATTGTATTTCTTATTACCATAGAAGAATGTCTTAGGTACCCACTGGGCCTCTATAAGGAACCAGAAGTGAATACTGAAAATCTGCCAGCCCTTTCTGTCTTCTCTGAGCATCTCTCTGTGCACATGCGTACTTCTTTCTCTTTGCAGCCAGCTCTCTGCTCCAGACCACAGAACAGGTAATGATTACGCCTAGTTTCCGACTTGACAGATTATCATTCTACCCATCCACTGGAACTAGCTTGCTGTCATTGTCACAAGTCCACACGCTAGAAAAGAGCATGGGACTTGTTCCTGCCTGGTCTGATGTTCCATAGCCAGATGGCTGGGTCATACTGAATGAAGATGACTGAGTCCTAGTAAAGAAAATTTCTCAAGACAGTGTGGGATAATTTAGGTTGTGGGATAGGAGTATACCTTAAAGTTGTGTTCCACACAAAGGATCTCACTTAAACAGTGAGACTCATCAAATGGGCCATGTAATATAGTATACTTCTTTCAAACTTTAGTATCTGCATACCACCATCACAATTTTCTTTCCACTTTCAAGTACCAATCATCCCGTCATTTAGTAAATATATTTCTTACATCAAACTTAGGGTACTATATTAGTCTGCTTCTTAAGCATTTCCTGAAGTTGCAGTTTTGATGTGTTTTAGTTTTCTAATACTCATTAATATATACCTATAACTACTAGATGAAGCTGTTAAAATAAGAGAAAAAAGTTAATAAATGGCCCATTAATGGGTATCTTGCCTGGACAATCTACTACATGGCCTCCTAACTAAGCTCTTCATTTTCACCCCCTTGGTCTTCTCCAATCCATTCCCCATACAGCAGCCAGAGTGGTCTTTTAGACATACAGATATGATCATGTCACCCTTCTCAACCTAAAGTGGTTTCGGTTTGTTCAGTGAATGGCAACTCTATTCAACCAGGGTTCAGGACAGGACCTTGGAGTCACTCTTGGCTTCTTTTTCTCTAATACCCTTCAATCATCTCATTTATACTTCATGAAGTCTCTACTGATGGAATGTATGCAGCATCTGACCACTTCTTGCCACTTCCACCACCACCCTCATCCAAGCCATCATCATTTTTTACCTGGATTATTATAATAGATTCCTATCCATTTTCTCTTTCTGCCCTTATCCTCCTACAGTCTACATCCTCCTAGAGCAACCAGGGAGATCCTTCTAAAACATAAATCAGAATATCTTATTCTCATGCTCTAAACAGTCCAATCATGGCTGGGTGCTGTGGCTCATGCCTGTAATCCTAGCACTCTGGGAGGCCAAGGCAGGTGGATTGCCTGAGCTCATGAGTTCAAGACCAGCCTGAGCCAAAAGTGAGACCCCATCTCTACTAAAAATAGAAAAACTGAGGTAAGAGGATCACTTGAGCCCAAAATTTGGAGATTGCTGTGAGCTATGATGCCACAGCACTCTACCTAGGGTGATAGCTTGAGACTCTGTCTTAAAAAAAAAAAAAAAAAGAAATTCCAATCACTTCCCATCTCATAAGTCGAAGTTTGATGTCCAAGGCCCCATAACCTTCTTCTTCTAAGATCTCTGCCCCAATCCTTACTCTTGCCCTTGCTAGCTGGGTTGCAGGAACATTGGCTTCTTTGCTATTGCTCAGATGTTCCAAGCATGTTTTCATCTCAGGACATTTGCCCACACTGTTCCGTCTACTTGGAGCACTCTTCCTTCTTATAGCTAAGTGGCTTTCTCCATCACTTCTTTTTTTAAATCAAAATATATTTTTTAAATTTTAGATTGATATGAGGGTACAAATGTTTAGCTTACACTGTTTTCATTTCTAAAGTAAAGTTCAAGATGCAGTTGAGCCCTTCACCCAGGGGATGTGCTGTATACCCTTACATTGTGCACATTAGGTGAGACCACTTGCCAATCACCCTCCTTCCCCTTTCCCTCCTTGTACCTCCCCCTAACTAGAATATACCTGTGTTTTTCTTTTGTGTGGGTGTGTAGTTGTTTATCGATTGGTTTCATATTAGTATCGAGTACATTGAATACTTGCTTTTCCATTCTTATGATACTTTACTAAGAAGAACATGTTTCAACTCCATCCAGGCAAATACAAAAGTTGTAAGGTCTCTATCCTTTTTATGGCTGAATAGTATTCCATGGTATACATATACCACCATTTGTTAATGTATCCATGAGTTCATGGACACTCGGGCTTCACTTCTATTTCTGCTCAAAATGCTTCTTAACAATGAGATTTTCCCAGTCACTCTTTCTAAAGTAACACTTCACATCACCACTCTCTGTTCCCCTTTGCTTGCTTCATTTGTCCTCATGGTGCCCTTTACAACCTGACACATTGTGTTTTTTTACTCATTTCTTTATTATTATTGTCTCCCTACCAGTAGAATGTAATGTTTATGAGGGCAGAGACTATTTTATTTTATGATTTAATTTTTATTTTTTTGGCAGGGTCTATTTTAATGATTGCCCAATCTTTGGTGCTCAGTACAATACTTGTCTTTTAGTTAATACTCAAGAAATGTGTTGAATGAGTAAATGATGTAAGAATGATTGAAGAAATGAATAAGTCAATGAACATGACCTAAAGGTCATTTATGGTCTCCCTTCAATGTCCCTCTCCAGTTTTCTCCCTTGCTGTTCTGCATTCCCACAGCATTGTACACTTTCCTTGTCACTTGTCACAGCTGTCATTCCATATTTATTTATGAGATTATTTGATTGTCCACCCACAAAGGTGGTGTTTTTCTATCAAGGTGCTCAATAAATATTTTCCAGTGCGTAAATGAATAGAGACACAGGTTCTAGCAATAGATCTGCAACTAATTTTCTGTGTAACTGGACATGTCAGTTTTTCTCTCTGGCCATCAATTTCCCTAACAGTAAAGTGGGAGAACCTGGTCTATACAAGGCCCATTTCAGCTTTCCCTTTGATCCTTCTAACGTTCTTTTGAAGTGTCAGTAGCCATACTCAATGCCTGCCTCCTGGTTTAGGCAAATAAAATCTAGTGATCTCAAAATGCTTCATATAACTCAGTGAAGTTAACTCTGTTTTCTTTGTTCTTGAGTTCAGTTTATTTTCTAGGCCAAATTTACTTTCTTTATCTCTTTTTTCTTCATGTTCTCTGATCCTTTCTCCCAGGAGGACGCAGTCATCGCGAAGCCTGTTTAACAAAGAGGAAGGTAGGATGAGTAATGGCAGAGCTACACTAGAGTTCTCTCCCAACCCGGCTCTTCTCACAAATCATGCTGCCTCCTTAGCCTCTCTGTGGCTTGTCTGTTACCTCATTCATTTCAGCATAGGAGTGTTGAGAATGCTGTTTGCTTTAAGAGGCTTATGATGGGGTGAAAGAAGAAAATGTGCTCCTACTTTAAAGTCCTTTAGCTCCTACAAACATGCTTGTCTTCCTTGAGTTTCCTGACTGATTTCTGACACTGACAGAATTAGCTGGAAGTGGCCTTAATCAATCCAAGTCCTAAAGTCTATGGCTGAAGAAACAGAAATCCTGAGACTAGGTTAATGATCTAAGATCACAGAGCTAGTTAAATGCAGAACTGGGAATAAAACCTTGATCTGATTCCTAGTCTAATGTGTTCCTAAGCACACTTAGGTACCTAGGAAACTCTAGGGACCTAACATCAGTTATCTAAGTTGATGAGGTGGGCATGACTAAGTTAATGCAAATCAGCCCTCCCACCACTGAATTCAGTTCTGAATTTCAAGGCCCCACATCACAGCGTGGGGTGTTCAATTATCTCTATTTTTAAGTATTCAAGAGTCAGATTGTGTTACAGACCAATCTGGGCTTGGTGGAGGCTGGGTATCAGCCCCAAGAACCCTTCATTTCAAATTCAAAGTAAATTCACTCATGTTTTCCCTCCAGGTGGCTCTTCGCTTTAGTTAGAGCCTTTCCTTCACAGCTTAAAGCCACTGTAGGAGGCTCCTATGTGCAAAGCTATTGGTTCAAGGCCAAGTGGGTCAAAACAGATTGCCTGAAGGCAAAAAATGTATTTAATCAGCAGGTTCTTATTTCAAATGGGAGAGCAGCCTGAGCACTTCAGTGGGTGGCTTTTCTTTGAGAAAGAGCTGTGGGACTGCAGGTGGCACTCAATCAAGTGCACCGAGAGTATGTCACTGAGACAGAAGAGATGACTTTTTTGGAAGGCAGCTATGCTCACCACTATACTACCAATGCTACTAGATGTCTTTGATACCAGAGCGTGGGGCTTAAATAGGTGGGTCCTCCTGAAGCCAGACAGTGGGATCTTATCCTCATATCTCCAGTTACTGGCTATGTGGTCTTCAGCTAGAAGCTAAATCTCTTGCCTAGTTTCATGGTGTCAAATGGAGATGAAAAAGTGGTGTCTACCTTGAAGTTTTTCTGTGAGCTTTGAATGAGTTAAAACATATATGGTGCTTTGAAGCTGGTACATAAAATATATTAGCAATCATTTTTGTCATAGTTGTTGATATAATTTCTTCTCCTTCCTTTCTTGTCTTGGAATTACTTCTGTGAAAGGTGGGTGGTCTCTGGGTGAGGACCCCCCCAGACCTGCATGGCAGCAGACACCACAGTGCGTGGATAGGTAGGGGAAGGCAAGGTTGCAAATGTACCTCCAGATCTTTTTCTGCTAGGAAAAGCTGACTATGTCCCTTTTCATGCCTTTTTTCTCTATCTTTGTTGTGGTAGACACAGAGATGAGCCATCAGATCCTTCTTCAAAGGACTTGTCACCCTCGCTGTAAGAAGACGGCCTCTGGCTGTCGGCTGTCAGCTGTCAGCTGCAAGGGACCTTCTCTTCAAAGGCTATGCTCTTCCTGAGGAACCCTGTATTTAATCACTGATCAAAGACCTGGTATAACAGAGTCCCACCATGGGACTCTCTTATATCTTTCTGTGACTCTCTTGGTGTTGGCAGAGCCTTTGTTGGCCCGCTACATAGTCTGGCTTTCCCCTATGCCCAATTCTGCTTCTCCAGCTTCACTCCACGGAGGCCGATCCCTGATACATTCTCTGTGTACAAGCTCCATCTCGGCACCCACATCGGGAGACCCTACCCGTGAAAACTGACTTCCCAAACATGTCGCTAACATGCAGAGAAAATTATTTGATCTCTCAGGGTCTCAGGTTTCCACCTTGATAAAATGGAAGAAATTATCTTTAATGTGTAAGGTTGTTATGAGGATTAGAGAAAATAGCAATATGCCAAGCCCAGAGTAATGAGCCCTGTAGGAGTTGACTTGAGATGCCCTCCATTTTGTCTTCTTGTTTTCTTCTATTTTCTTTTTCCTTTTCCTTTTCCTAACTGGTTCATAATTTTATTTTCTCTTATTTCACAGGTTCCTTTCTCTATTCCTTTCCCATCTTTCCATTTGTTGCTTCTTTTATTTATTTTATTTATTTATTTATTTTTTTGTAGTTTTTGGCCAGGGCTGGGTTTGAACCCACCACTTCTGGCATATGGGGCCAGCACCCTACTCCTTTGAGCCACAGGCGCCGCCCCTGTTGCTTCTTTTTAATTTTAATTTAGTCCTTTAATCAATGTTGAGATATAATTTACATATATAAAATGCACACATTTTAATGATAAAGATGATGAGTTTTGAAAAATCTGTACATACGAGGATCCACCATTACAATCAGGATACAGAGCATTTCCATCACCACAAAAGGTAGCCTGTACCTCTTCCCATTCAATTCCCATCCTGCAACCCCACCCAGCATAGGTAACCATTGATCCTCTTTTTATCAGATTGGAATGTCTTTTTAGAGTTCCATATGAATTTAATCTTACTGTATATATTCTTTTCTGTCTGGCTTTTTTTTCATCTCAACATAAAGTTTCTGAGATCATCCAGGTTATAGTGTGAACCAGCAGTTTCTTCCTTTTTATCTCTGCACAGTATTTTATTGTATGAATATTATAGTTTGCTTCTTCATTTACCGGGTGTTGGACATTTGGTTATTTCCAATTGGGGTTATCTGAAATGATAGTTTCATGTGAATATATGAAACTAGTTTTCATGTGAATATATGTCTTCACTTCTTTTGGGAAAATATGTAGGAGTAGAATGATTTGAGTCATGTTACATATATGTTAAACTTTATAAGGAAATGCCAATATCATGTTACAGTCTAACAAAAAGTATGCACGTTTCAATGGCTCCACATCCTTTCCAACACTTGGTATTGAAAAATCTTTTTTTTTTTTTTTTTTTATTGTTGGGGATTCATTGTGGGTACAAGAAACCAGGTTACACTGACTGCATTTGTTAAGTCCTTCTTATAATCGTATCTTGCCCCCCAAAGGTGTGGCACACACCAAGACCCCCCCCACTCCTTCCCTCTCTCTGCTCTTCCTTTCCCCACCCCTCCCTCATTCTTTCTCTCTCTGTTCTCCCCCTCTCCCACCTCCACCATGTCATTAATTGTCCTCATATCAAAATTGAGTACATGGGATTCATACTGCTCTATTCTTGTGATGCTTTACTAAGAATAATGTGTTCCACTTCCATCCAGGTTAATACAAAGGCTGTAAAGTCTCCATTTTTTTTAATGGC
>CAUYRH010151158.1:0-14363 GCA_963574655.1 Perodicticus potto
AGCTCACTGCAACCTCAAACTCTTGGGCTCAAGCAATCCTCTTGCCTCAGCCTCCTGAGTAGCTTGGGACTACAAGTGCCTGCCACAACACCCAGCAGTGTTTTTTTTGTTTGTTTGTTTGGTTTTTTTGAGACAGAGCCTCAAGCTGTCACCCTGGATAGAGTGCCATGGCATCACAGCTCACAGCAACCTCCAATTCCTGGGCCCAAGCGAGTCTCCTGCCTCCGCCTCCCAAGTAGCTGGGACTACAGGTGCCTGCCACAACGCCCGGCCATTTTTTGGTTGCAGCCGTCATTTTTGTTTGGCCAGCCCGGGCTGGATTGGAACCCGCCAGCTCAGGTGTACGTGGCTGGCGCCTTAACCTGTTGAGCCACAGGCGCGGAGCCAACACCCAGCTGTTTTTAGAGATGGGGGTCTCACTCTTGCTCAGGCTGGTCTCAAAATCCTAAGCTCAAGCAATCCACTTGCCTCGGCCTCCCAGAGTGCTAGGATTACAGGTGTGAGCCACCGTGCCTGACCTATTACAGGTGTATCTTGAAGAAGCTCACAGAAAAGCTCAGCCACTGGAGGGGGTGCCACAGCCAAGAAGGGGCAGTTTGGACAAACCCCTGAGGGATATTCAGTTCCTCTGGATCCTCCCGATGATATGTCAGTAGGAGGGAACAATAGTTTGGCCTGAACTGTGGATTTCTGCTTGATCCCTCCGGCTCCCCCATTCCAAGTGGAGCCACACCAGGGTCCTGTCTGCAGGACCCTCCCTCTCACCCTGACCCCATCCAGCCTACACTTTACCCCTGTCTGGCATGTCATTCCGACATTGTACCACTAGAGGGAGGCACAGAACCGAAAACAGGGCAGCAGCTGAGACTCATTTAGCGCATTTCTGAAATAGGGAGGACTTGTCGCTCTTCTCGAGGGTGGAGAGCTTTGGAGGCAGGGCAGAGATTGTCTCCCTCCTCAGGTCGAAGGACGGCCGTTGCATAGTGGCTTCAGTGGCACTCACAGCAGTGCAGAGCGTCAGACTGGGAGGTTCCTGGCTCAGACCCCTCCTTGCACTGAGGCGAAATCTGACTCAGGAGAGGATCTGAGCCCAACATCCCACACGAGTCACCGTGACATGACTTGTGGATTACTCCATTTCCCATCCTATGTGGTCCTTCTAACTTCTAATGTGCGTTCTTGTAATAAAAACAGCAGTGAGGAGGAGGAAGATGACGACATCACATATTTTTGGAGCATCTGCTGTGAGCCAGACACTGCTCATACAGGTACAGTGTCTCATTTCCTTTGCTGTTCTCCCCTCCATATAAATCGTAACTACAGTTCTTCCTATGAGCCCCACATTCTCCCATCCTTTGTCTCCTGCCACCTTCACAGCAACCCTAATACCTAACTTACAGAAGAGGAAACTGAGGCCCAAATTGAAGTCACTCGTAATCCATTAGTCTCATCCTTCCATTCATTCACTAAATGTACAAAAAGTGCCTACCATGCGTCTGGTGCTGTGCTGGGTACTAGAGACAAAGACCTTGGCCTTGTCCCCCGAGCATTCAGTACGCAGATAATTCAGTTCGGCTGGTGTGATAAGAGCTTCCCCAGAGTGCAGGGGCTGGGAGGAGGGACAGCAAATCCTGTCTAAAGCTGCCTCTGGAGGCCAGGGAGCTCCTCCTCCAGGACCACATGGCCAAGCTGAGAATGAGAAGACATTTCCTAGATGGGTGGGGAGGGGGTCCTAGATGGAACTAACAGCATGTGCCGAGGAATAGGGGAGAAGCTGTTCTTGGGCGTGCCAACCTTTGAATTTCTTAGCCTGTTAAGCTGCCAGACCCTGGAACATGGTGACTCAGCCCTGTGGTCTTCCAGCTCCTCCATCCTGCCCCCCCTCCCATAGCCCAGCTTCACCCCTAGCCAGGTCTTTCCATTTGACCTGCCATCCAGCAGGTGGAATAGATTGTCCAGCCAGACCTGCCGCTGAAAAAGCCACTCAGAAGTATGTCCTCCAGGCCCAGCTGTTGCTGTCCCCCAGCTGCAGAGTCCTTCCAGCTAGGATCCCAGCAGAGACAAGCCGCCTGCCTTGTGCTATTTGAACTCCTGATCCTCAAAACTCACGAGCATAGTAAAATAATGGCTGCTTTATGCCTTCAAGGTTGGGAAGGGCTTTTTTGCAACATTAGACAACTAGAACAGGAGTCAATCTTGGCCTCTCTCTCCCAGGGAGGAGGAACAGGGGAGTGAGATGGGTAGAAGCAGACAGCAGGGTCACAGATCCCCTCACCACCACTGGCCAGCTATGAGCCTTTAGACAAGAATCTGTACTTCTTTCTGTGTCTTATTATTATTATTGTTATTATTTTGAGGCAGAATCTCATTCTGTTGCCCCTGCTAAAGTGCTACGGTATCATCACAGTTTATAGCAACCTCAAACCCTTGGGCTCAAGTGATCCTCTTGCTTCAGCCTCCTGAGTAGCTGGGACTACAGGTGCCCACCACCAGGCCTGGCTAGTTTTCTATTTTTAGTTGAAACAGGATCTCACTCTTGCTCAAGCTGGTTTCTCCTGAGCTCAGGAGATCCACCCACCTCCACCTCCCAGAGTGTTAGGTTTATAGGCATGAGCCACGAAGTCTGGCCAGTTTCCTAATATTTAAAGTGAGATAAGAAGAGTACCTCTCATGGTGTCGCTGTGAGTTTTCAATAAGCTAATACATGAGAAAGGGTTTAAATACATAGTAAGTCCTCAATAAAAATTTGTTTAATTGTCACATGTATTTCATTTGTTCACTCAACAAACATTTCCTAAGCACTAAGTCTGAGCCAAATTTAAATATTTAAATTTATCCTCCCAGAGCCCTTTGAAGGGAATTTTATCACCATTCCCTTTTTTTACAGACAGGGAATCTGAGGCTCAGAAAGCAAGTAGGGGAATGAGAGGACCAAACCCTTGCCCTTCACCAGGTGGCCACTTCCTGCACAAGGACCCCCCAGGGGCACATCCCGCTTGGCCCAAAGAGGTGAGCATCATGTGATGTAAATGAGTTCAGAGCTCCACTGCTCAGCATGGCTCCAGTATTGCAAAACACACTTCATCCGGAAAAGGAAGCAAACGGCTCTGAACACCAGAAAAGGTAGTGGACCTCACTCACATTAAATGTCAGTGGAAGCACACAAAGCTACCATTTTTCACCTATCTGACTGGCAAAAAGCCAAAAATTGAAACCACTGGGCTTCGGCTGGGCTGGAGGTAAGCCACCACTCTCCCCTACCTTCCTCGGGAGAAGGAGACTTGACCAGACCTCTCCAGAAGATGAGTTGACAGCATCTATCGAAATTTCAATGCCCATGTCCTCCACCCTGGTAGCAATCCACTTCTAGGGATTTATCCTCCAGTTAGCCTGGCCCACGTGCAAAATGACAAGTGTACCTGGATACACGGCACAAAAAGCTGGAAAAATCCTCAGAGTGTCGAGCAGATGTGTTTAAGATGCAGCTTGATGCACGCAGTGGAGGGCCACACGTATGCCACGGGGCAATTCTCAGGGTAGATGGTGTAGGGGGAAGGGCAAATTGTGGCACCACGTCCATGGCAGACTGCCACGAGAGAGAAGAGGCGGAGGCGGGAAATACCTGTGTGCATGATTCACGCATGTGCAAACCTACATGTGAACAGATACACTAGGAATCAGCAACAGTGACTGCTCAGGGCGGGGAGGTTAGAGTGGGTCGAAAGGAGACTTTTCTCCTGTTCCTTTTGAATGTTACGCCATGGAAATATATTACCAAGTACATAAAAAGAAAAATGCAATACTTCATAACAGCTTTGATGTAAATTCCAAAATGAAGCATGTCTCGAACAGTGTCTTGGACACATGTCCTTGAACTCAAGAAGTGAGCCCCCAACTTTAACTCCCCAGCGTGATGCCCAGTTGCTTACCCCTGCCCCAGCATGCTGTCCCTATAGTGGCCTTCCTCCTGTCCACACAGGCACCATTTCCACTCGCTGTGCAAACGTGATGTGAGATTCTGTTAAGACCCATCCCGACTAGACTCAGGGGTGCATTGTGACCACGCACACCACCGTGTCTCTGTCTGCCCCAAAGTGGAGAGGGGAGAAGGCACCAGTGCATCCCATAGCTCTGGGTGTTTATCCCAGCTCTGTGCCCACTGCCTGCTTGCCCTTTCACTAACACAGTGGGCCTCCCTTTCTATAGCTGTAAATGAGGCTGAAAGCACTAACTCCCCTTCTCAGGGGCGGAGGGGCGGTGGGACGATGGAGGATGAAATGATGGAAGGTATGTAAAGCCCCAGCACATAGTAGGCCTAAGTAATGGCAGCAATTGCTATTATAACTCCATTCATTCTTCCATTCGCCCGTCAATTTCCTTGACTGTAAATAGTATCTGTCCTTGCGCATCGCCGCCCCTCCTCCAGCAAGCCTTGCCTGAGCCGCCATCTCTTTCTCCTGTGATCCTCTCTCCCTCCCATCCTTCACGTTCTCTCTGACGCCTGGGGCCCAGCCCATCTCTATTCCGTCTAAGTCCTATCACAGTCTGGGCCACGAGAGGGCAGCCCTGCCCAGAACAGAGGCTGAGCACAGCGAGGGGCTGGAGAGACTCCCCACCCCGCACACATCCGCCTGCTCCGCCCCACTGTGTGCCAGCGCTCCAGCTCACTGGAGCCACGTGGCTTCCCCATGCAAAGGTGTTCCTGTCACCACCCTTCCATCATCCCCATTTTATCTTTTTTTCCTTACTTGTTTTTTTATTTGGACTTTGGGTGCTAAGAGTTGAGAGTTCGTCATTTGTACCAATTCTTGCATAGTGCCCCTTGCTTAATTGAATTGAATCGAATTTCCCTTTTATGCCACCCTGCCATTTCCCTTCCCCTCCTGCCCAGGTACTTGCTCTGTTCTCTGTCCTTGAATATGCATAAATCCTTTTAAAGCACTAGGGATGTATATTACGTTGGTGAGATATGTTTTAATTCACAGAAATGATCTACAGGTTCCCTCCTACCTTTCATTCTCTCCACCACATCCACCTGGGTTTCTTAGACTCCCCTGCGGTTTCCTTTTCCTGACACAGACATGGGTTTCCTTCTACCTCTGGCTTCCTCAAACAGCACCGCGGTGATCCTCGGCCTCTTCCTTTTGGACCTTTGGAAGAATGTCTCTGGGGTATCTACTCAGGAGGGCGGTGCCTGGGTCATCAGATATACTCCTACTTGCCGTTCCTGGGTACATAACTGCCCCAGTCCAGGCACCAGCAGAGTGTGGGGCTCCCCACTCCCACAGCCTCAGTAGCACTTGGTAGTTACTGGCTTTCTAAAGTTTGCCAATCTGGGGGTTGTGGGTCAACTATCCAACCTCATTTCTCTGAGGTTGAGCATCTATTCATGCATGTTGGCCACCCTCTTCCCATTTTACAGTGAAGCCACTGAGGCTCAGCCCCCAAGGATGTAGGAGGGGCACAGTCAGGTATGTGACAGGCTGAGGACCTGCTTGTAGCTCTCTTGTCCCTCACAGCAGCAGTAAATATGTTCATTTTCCATTCAGTTGAGGAACATTTACTGGCACCTTCATGATCTCAGGAGACTTCTGTCAGAGACAATGGCTTTGAACAAACAGAAGGCGTGTCTGTGCATTTACCCAACGGCAGGAAAGAGGAACGGGTTTGGGAGGCTGGGCCTCACTGCTGGGTGGAGCAGGACACCAAGGAGGAAGCAGGAGACCAGAAGCCACCAGGACCACAGCAGGGCTGGTGAAACTACATGCCTCCCTCTTCCCGGAGTAAAATCCATACTTGTCATGATGGCCACACGGCCCTCCATAATCAGCCCCTCTCCCTCTCTGATCTTATCTCCCGCCCTCTCCACCTTGCCCCCTCCAGCCACACTGGCCTTTCTGTGTCCTGAGCTCATTCTGGTCTCAGGACCTTTGCACTTGCTAGCCCCTCTTCATGGAATGCTCTCCCCCAAGCTCCCCACATGGCTGGCTCCTTCTCTTCCCCTAAGTCTCAAATGTTGCCTCTTCAGAGAGAGAGGCCTTCCCTGATAACCTAATCTAAATATCATGCCCCTCTCCAAGTCCTTCTCCATGTAATACCTGTTAAAATTTGTCCACCTAACCCTTAATGAGACTTAACATTATCTTATTTGTCCAGCTGTCTCCCTCATCAGTCTGCCTCCCTTGCCTGACTGTGCTTGGCTCCCACCGACCCACTAGACTACAGAGTCCTTGCCACGGCAAATGGCCATAGGACTCATGATGCAGTGTCACCTTGGTGTAAAGAAAGAAGACGCCACTGGTGAGAGGCGGGGATACAGGGTGACAAGAGCCCTTCCGCAGTACAGAAGGTATGAGAAACTGGCACCCCTGAGCCGTGCGTCCCTGAGCAAGGGACTGAAGCTCTGTGCAGCAGCTTCCTGTCCTGTGGAAGGACCCCTTCCCTGAGGGGCTGCCTGCTGAAGGAACTACCCCTGGCACAGAGGGGCAATGGCTGTGAGATGAATGAGAGAAGGAAGCGAGGCATGCATTGAGGGGCACCAGATCGCTCACTCTCTGAGGGCCCCTCTGTCAGCTGGGTTATTAGGAAAGCCACCTTTCAGTTAGGCAAAGATTTGTTAGATAAGACACAAAAAGCATAAGCCAAGAAAAATACACTATCATAGAGAAAGTAAGAGAGGTGAACTTATAGCACAAAGTTGCCCTCCTGAAAAGAAAATTCATAACACAACTACCCGCCTTTATTTTGTTTCATTAAAACACCTGTAGGGCAATGCCCATAGCTCAGTGAGTAGGGCGCCAGCCACATACACAGAGGGTGGTGGGTTCGAACCTGGCTCGGGCCAGCTAAACAACAATGATAAATGCAACAAAAAATAGCCAGGCGTTGTGGCAGGCACCTGTAGTCCCAGCTACTTGGGAGGCTGAGGCAAGAGGATCACTTAAGCCCAGGAGTTTGAGGTTCCTGTGAGCTGTGACATTATAGAACTCTACCAGGGGTAACATGGTGAGACTTCGTCTCAGAAAAAAAAAACAAAAGAAAGAAAAGAAACACCTGTAGCCTAACTTGTTATCTCTAAGAGTGTTTTTTCCATAACCTTGAGAAGTCTTGAGTGAACAGTAGGGGCACGAGCTCCCTGCTCCAACTCTCGGCCTCTCGCCAGCACCGGATTCCAAGGACTCAGATAAGCTGGAAAGAATGCCTGCAACTGTCTCACTGCTGCTTTTGTTATCTGTCTGCTGAAGCAGAAAAAAAAAGAGCATTTTTACCCTTTGAAAACACGTAGCCACTTCTCCTTAGAGGACCCCAGCACTTAATTCCCTTTCTTCTTAACATGATCATTCTCTCCCCCCTCCTCTTTTTTTCTTTCTCTCTTTCTTTCTTGGGAAAATAGATATACTTTATACCTTTCTCTATCCTAAACTTTAAGAATTCTTTCTCCACCCACAGTGAGCACCTGCCTAGTAAGTTTACACCCTAACATTAACCCAAGGCCAGCAGATTTTGTCCTATGGTTTTGTTTAAAAGTTTTAGATTTTACATTTAGCTCTGTGAGTCATTTCAACTTAGTTCTTCTGTATGGTGTGAGGTGCGAGGGGTAGAGATTTATTCTTTAACATACGGATGTGAAATGCAATTTCACTTGAGGAATTATCGTTCACATATCCCCCCACAAATATACAAAATGGATGTATATTGCAAATTTGACCAAAAGAGAAAAACATTGGAAACGGGCTATCCCCATCATCTGAAGACTAGTTAAGTGCATGTTGACCCCTCCACACAGCAGCAAACATGCAGACCCAGAGCTGGTGTCCAGCCATCGCCACGTACAGCTACAGGTGTCCTGCGCAGCTGGGATCTGCTCTCGTTGGTCAGCGTCCGTGCTGAACAGTTGTGTGATGCCCTGTCACCAAAAAAAAAAAAAAAAATGAGTCTCTCTTTATAGAGTGATATAGGAAGATCTCTAAAATGTGTTGTTAAATAACAAAAGGACAGTGAAGGATAGTGTGTGGCGTTTGCCATCAATGGGTAAAATACTGCAAATAGTACATGTACTCTCTTGCACGTGCAGGTGATATCTCTGGGCAGAGTCACAAGAAACGGAGGGCGTGAGTTGCCTCAGAAAAGAGGGGTCTGTCCGGGGCTCTGGAGGGCAGGAGTGGGAGCTAGATTCACTTTTCACTATTTCCCCTTTTGTACTTTCAAGAATTGGTGCTATGGATCTGTATTATGCACTCAGAAAGTAAATACAAAAGAAAAGGAAAATCAAACCAGAAAGCCCTACTCCCCTGGGGATGCCCAGTCTGGGTGGTTCTGTCCCATGTGCACGGTCCTCTCCAGTCTGGGGACCCTCCCAGGCTTTTCTTTAGGTTTCCCTGAATGTAACTGCTTTTGCCAAGCCAGCACGATAAAGAATTCTTGTCTCTCAGATGGGGAAACTGAGGCTCTGAGCAGGACTGACATTCCCAAGGTCACCTGGCTCAAACCCAGGTACTATGACAGGTGTCTACCAGGAACAGAGGGTCTTAGAACCAGGGAAGGGGCTCTCAGTCCCTCACCTCGGTAACCCAGCCTGAGTCACGTAAGGTACTGTTCAGAGGGAGCCCATCTGGAAACTATCGGCACCATCCCCCGCCCCAGGCTGCAGAGGAGCCCTGGGTGGGGACCCTGGCCTGTGCCTGCATCTGTTTCTCATCGAGACTTGTGCTGGGACTGGGCACCCGCCCTGGAAATCCCATTTCCCAGCTCGGCTGGGCCACCCTTAGACCAGCCACCCTCCCCATTGAGACCGAGTAAGCCCACAGTGCATGTGGGGAGACAGCCCACAGAGCTGCCACAGTGGGTTTCTAGCTCCAGAACGCATGTCTCTTGACCTCTCAGAGCTTCAGGTGACCCTACGTAGGGGGCTGAGTAAGCTGGTGCAAAGCAGTGAGCACGAGCTGTTACTTCCTGACACCCCGTGGCCTTACTGCACTGCCAGTGCCCACACAAGGGTGCAACCATCACTGCACCCAACACTCTTTCAAGCCCTCATATGCAGACTTCACAGCAGCCGTCCAGAGCTAGATGGTCCCAGGAGCCTGGCTTTTTGACAACCTGGCTGAAGCAAAGTTGAGTAACTTGCCCAAAGTCACACGGCCAGCAGGGGGCATAGCAGGGGGCATTGAACCTTGGCGTGTGGCTCCAAAATCCCCCTGGCAAAGCCCTTGCTGTGCACCCAAACCCCTTCCTAACACCCTGTTACTCTGAGTGTGATCACAGAAGTGGTGGCACAGTTCCTGATCCATGGTGAGCCCTTGGGGAATGCTCCTTGTAGCAGCTGAGACAAGAGTAACAATAACCACAGTGGGTCCCGGACTCCTGTGGGTGCCCGTGATGCTGTCCCCTGAGATGAAGACCAACACTGATCGCAGCCAGCGTTGGCTGACTGACAGCAAGCGTCCGCAGCACACTGGGAGAGGAATCTTGGCCCTCCAGCCCCTGGAACTAAATGAGAAAACAAGAGGGCCAAGGGGGGGGGACAGCTAGGGTGGGGAGTGAGGCTAACAGACCACCCCACAAGGGGCCAGGAGTCTAGAGCAGCCTACTGGAGAGGTGGGGTATCCCTGCATGCGAAGGGTACAGGCTGTCCCTCCACCTGTCCTTACAGAAAGGTGCCATATGAACAAAGAGGCAGTGGTGAGGACTTGCCCTGCACCCCTGTTAGAAAGAAACTGGCTGCAGCCCAGCTGTCCATCAGGGCAGTTGGCCCTACTGATGGTGGCCCAGCCGCAAGGTGGAAAACTATGCAGTGATGACACAGCCTGACGCAGGGCTCCCTCGTGCACTGACAGGGCTCCGTCCAGAGCCCATTGTTCGGCAGACAAAGGAAGCTACAGGGTGGCCTGTGCAGGGTGTCCGAGAACTGTCTGCACCAGGAGGGAGCTGGGAACCCTGAGCAGATGAGAAGACAGGACTTTAACGGCTAAAAGTGTTGTACCAAAATAAGAAAATGACAGAGCAGGCACGCAGCGCTGTGCCTAGCACCGGGTGGGCACCCGGGTACTTGAAAGTATCATCATCATGGACAAATTTCGCGAATCTGTGAACACTACTTTTCCACAGAATACTAAGAACAAGTGTGACCAAATGTATTCTAGATCTTCTAGTCAAAGAAAATATAATTTAAATTCCCAACCTCTTCCACAAACTGTTGCCACTGCATCAGAAGACTTGTGACCAGAGTCCCTGGTGACTGGTGAGGAGGGTTGTCAGGCCCCGTCCCCCAAGTACCTAACTGAGGGCAGTTCTCATGCAAGTGGCAAGAGAAGTCCAGGGAGGCCGGGATGAGGCGGCGGGGAGCCTGGGGGCTCAAGTCTTCCCGTGATTTATGGAGTGCTGACAATGGGCCAGCACCTTCTCAGTGTGGAATCTTCCATTATCAGCCCCATTTTACAAAGGAGGAAACTGAAACCCAGCAGACTTCACTCACAGCTAATAAAGAGCAAAGTCAGGCCACAAAGCCAAGGCCATCTGACATCAGAGCCCATTCTTCTAGTCTCCGCTCAGTCCTGACCGCTGGGCAGCACAGCCTAACTTCTCCTCACAAACCTTTCTGCCCAACCTGAGGGCTGGACGGGGTCTGAGGCCAGCCTGTAATGCACTCCAGCCTCTGCCCCCTCATCCCGCCCAGTGTGGAGTGAGGGCAGCCAGCGGTGGTGGCCTCTCGGCCAAGAAAGCTGGGAGTGATTAGCGCCAAGCCAAGTTTTCTGGACAGAGCTGCCTTCTGCATTTTAATCAAGTGGGGTTAGAAAGAGTTGCCATTCTGCAGTGGTCCTGGGGCAGGGAGGACCTCGCCCCCCTGGAGGAGTGAGGAGGGCATAGAGATGGGGGTCGGGGAGGAGGCAGGGTGGGACAGGAAGCAGGAAGCATGTGGAAGAACTGGGCCCTTGAAGAAGACTTCTTCCTTCCTCTTCCTCCTCTCTCCAGGTTTTCAAAAAATCTTCCCAGGGCCACGCTCAGTAGCTCACACCTGTACTCCCAGCTTCTCAGGAGGCTGAGGCAGGAGGCTTGAGCCCAGGACTTGGAGGCTGCAGTGAGCTATGATGACATCACTGCACTCTAGCCCTACGTGACAGAGCAAAACTCTGTCTCAAAAAGAAAAATTTGCCCTGGCAGACATTTAGACCATAGGGACAATTTCTGGTCCTATCTTCTCGTCCTGGTGGAAACTTTCTTTTTCAGGGGAGTAAAGCTTGCATCCCCGCAGGAGGGTGCCCAGTGAGGGGTGCTGGGAGCCTGGAGCAGGGAGGGGGACTGGAGTCCCTCTCAGGTAGGGAGATCTAGTTCCATTCCCCACCCCTACTCCAGGCACAACACTGATCATGGGTTGAGGGTCATGGAGTGGCAGCAGCAGCCAGTTGGAAAGGAGGAAGGGACCTCAGGGAGAATCTGCATTAGTAACACTAATAGCAACACCAGCGATCACAATGGGACGCCAAAGCAATAGTAATGGCCCTGATTCCCAGCAGTCACTAGCACCAGACACTGTGCACTTCACCCTCACCATGACCCTGGGAACTGGGCCAGGTCCAGGGTTTCCATTTATTTTGTTCACTGCTGTGTCCTCAGCCCGTGAACAATCGTGGCACATTGTAGAATTAAGATCTCAGACTGCACTGGAAGGACGCTGAAGAGGACATGCTGCCCTCCTAAGGTTCTGCCCTTTGGAGAGTATCCTCACTCACCTTTCCATCTGTAAAATGGGGCTATCTGGCACCAGCAGTGTCTTCAGTGCTGGGTCAAGGGAGGAAATCAGCCCGGCCTAGAGAGCAGCAAGTGCTTTTGAACACTGGCAGAGACTTCTGTTACTGTTACCATCGTGTTATTGTTATTGTTAATCCCTCACCCTGACTGCTTGTCATCTGCCATGGGACACTGTCTGGTGGTCAAGGGGAGAGAACTGGAGGGGTCTGAGCCCCGCAGCATGGTCACTGCTGGCCCTTCAGTGTTCTCCTTCCCACCCTCTGCCTTTGCAGAAGCCTCGGGGAATGCCCTCCCTGACTGAGCAGCCTACACACCTTTGCAGGTGTCCCAGGTGGTGGATGAACCTGAAAGCACAGTGCACTGGCCTCCACAGAGGTTTATTTCTCACTCCCCAAAAATCCAATGCGGGTGCTCCTGGTGGGTGAACAGCTCTCTCAAACAGTGATTCCAGGACCCAAACTCCTGCCATCTCATGGCTCTGCTGTCCTCCCCAGTGGCTCCAGAGGTCTCCGGGCCTGAATGCATCAACCCCACAGGAAGGCAAGGAGTCTGGTACAGTTTAACTTGGTCATGTGGCCTCTCCTAACTACAGGGAAGGCTGGGGAATGTGGCCACATGTGGGGTACGGTTGGGGTGGGAGGGGTGGGGAAAAGTTCCCAGTTTGATCACTGCTGCATGGTTCCTGTCTCAGGTGGGAGCAGATTTTCTAACTAGGATCCTGAGATTGTTAGGGTAGGGTTCGCAGAGAAAGTGCCCTGGGTGTTGCTGCTGGCCACAGGGCCACCATGGGGCAGGCACTTGGGCCACTCTTTCTTGTGCTACTGAAGTGGGTCCTTCTGTCCCCAGTTTTAGAGATGCAGGTGCAGAGAGGTGAGATGTACGCAGGCTGCCTGCCTGCCGGCATGATGGAAGCAGGTATGAACTCAGGGTTGTCTGGCTCAAAACCTTGGGAAGGGAAATTGCCATGGGGCACAGTGGCATTTAATGCAGTTTTTATGGCTTGTCCTTTACTCCCAGGAAGGTCCTCAAGTTGGACAGTGCCTCTGAATTATGCCCCTCTCATTCCAAATAAAAACCCTGGAGGATTGCTGAGCCAGTATCTCCATGTCCCAGAAAATGCCAGAAGAAACTTAGGCAAAGAACAGGGTATTTACAATCTCTGCTGATCCAGGGGTGTGGGGAGTGTTTCCCTCCTCTGCTAAAAGACCACTCCCCAACCTTTGCATTGGGGAACCATCTCTACCCACTCAAATTCTAGGGGGTGAGGGTGGCCCCTAGAATGGCCACTTAGCACAACCCATCTCTTGTGGCCACCTCGATCTGTTCCAAACGGGAGCATGATCCCCTGGAAACCCATGTGATGTCTTCCTAGGAATTTTATGAGGACTTGGGGGCCAAAGAGGTACATAGGTCAGGAATTCTTTCAGCTACAAGTAGTAGGGAATGTAATGCTGAGGCTTAAACAGTAGAGCAGTGTTTTCCAAACTTTTTTATCTCACAGCACACTTGAACCTATAGTTAAACTTCCAAGGCACACTTAAATTACGTTGATCAAATAAAAAAAGGTAAAAAGGGTGAGACTGGGGAGAGAGGACTTCAGGCATCTCTGGCAGGCGGGATCTACCCAGGAACTTCCCCTTGGGGACACAGGGAGACAGCGTGAGGCTTCCGGACACCCTGAGGAAGGCAAAAGCAGCGGAGACTGGGCAAGTGGTTGTGTCTGTTCTTTCGGTCTGATCCTGTCGGCGGCTGTGGGTGGGGCAACAGTGGGACTGTAGGCTGGAAAGGCCTTGCCTGTGAGCTGTTTGGGGTTCTTTTGGACTTGGCACTCGGTTGAACTGCCTTGGGAGAACTTGGGCAGGAGTGTGGGGGGTTTTGAGTGTTGTCTGGGGCCCCAGACTGGGCCACCAAGCCAGACGGAGCTGCCAGTATTTGGTGGTGGGCTGTGTGGAGCCATTGTGGGAGAACTGCCCTGGCAAGCTCCACCCTCAGGGTCGCAGAACAGGAATCGGGCGGGAGCGAGTAATCTAGTGACTGAGCAGCTTAAAAGCGGGGACTGAGACGCCTCGCAGCCTTAGCCCTCAGGGGCACAGGGCGAGATCAGTTTTGGCACACTGGGTAGGTGGACAGCCACTTAAGGAGTGATCCCAACCACAGCGCTTTCCTGGGAAAGCTTCTGCTTAGCCCAAGTTAGCAATTTAAAGTGTCTCCTAAGCAGGCTAAGGAGGATTTAAGTTCTCCACCCTGCAGGGTTTGAGAAATCATTAGAAACACAGGGTCACTTCCTACAAAGATCCAGTAACAATAGAGTGATTCTGCCAGGGTCTGATCTGGGAGAGACACCTCCCCATCTCTGAGGATGGTCATAGGCAACAGTGAAAAATAATCATGAGGCAGAATCAACAGGAAAACTCTGGCAATATGAATAACCAGAGTAGATCAACTCCCCCAAGGAATGACAAAGTAGATGAAGCACAAGATCCCTTGCATAAGCAAATGGCTGAGCTGTCAGAAGTTGAATTCAGAGTCTGGATAGCAACGAAGATCAGCGCAATGGAGGAAAAGATGGAATTAGAATGTCAAGCAGTAATCCAAAAGATGACCCAAAAGATGTC